>MU224866.1:1464665-1481656 GCA_018584345.1 Thuja plicata | reverse complement strand
CTTAACTATAATGAATCTAGCTAGACCATATGTTTGGCCAAAATTAATTTTTAGTTAGAAATACTAAAATTCAGCTGTGCTGATAAGTTGTCCTAAAAGGTGACAAATTATTGTGCTTTTACCCTGTAAATCTGTTGGAACACCCATGGTGACTGGTTACAAACTTACAAGTAATGATGAAACTCAGAGTGTTTTTCAAACAAAGTACAAATTAATGATTCAAGGTCTTCAATATATATCTCACACAAGACCAAATATTTTCAATGTAGTTGGAATTGTGTCAAGATATCAAGAAGATCCTAAAGAGACACACCTTGCTGCTGTGAAAAGAAATTTTAGATACTTGAAAGGAATAATAGAATATGGATTATGGTATGAAAATTAGATGACTTTATTTTACATGCTCACACTAATGTTGATTGGGCAGGTAATGTGGATGATAGAAATAGTACAATTAGTGGAGCATTTTTCCTTGGAAAAAGGTTGGTTTCATGGTTTAGAAAGAAGCAAGACTTTATTGCTTAGTCTACTCGTGAATCTGAGTATGTTGCTCCTGCTATAAATTGTACACAAGTTGTTTGGATGAAACAAATGCAGAAGGACATTGGAATAATTTTTGAAGAGCCAGTGGTTATCTATTGTGATAAAACTAGCACAGTGAATATGTCAAATAATCCTGTAATGCATTCAAAGACTAAACATATTTCTATTAAGTATCATTTTTTAAGAGACAAGGTAGTAGAGAAAGAGATTATACTATACTATATTAGCACAAAGGAACAAATAGAAGATATATTTACAAAACCTTTTCCAAAAGATGCTTTTGAGTATCTCAGAAGCATGCTTGGGGTGAGGGCCCCTTCTTGTGGTAATTAATTGATGTAGGCATGCATCAGTCCACTGGCCTTCAGAGCTATATCACTTTTTGGACTTGATGTATGGATCTACTCCTCAGGGGGAGTGATCATAGGAACACTACAGAGCACATTTGGGTGATTTTGCACCTAGTTGTTAGACATGAAGGTTTGAAAAATCTATACCTTACAGAAGATTAAAGATGAGTCATGGAACCCTTTTTCATTGTTGCCAAAGGGGGAGAGATTCTATGTGAAAATCCCTATTTCTTTAGGGAGAATTGTGTTGAGGATATTGAGAAGATTGTATTGAGAGAGAGTACTGTTGGGTTGATAGATTTTCCCATATGTTGCCATCAATGCCAAAGGGGGAGATTGTTGGATGATATCAGAATTGGGTACAACTAATGTTGTTGGCATTCATGTTTTGTCACTGATGTCAACATATGTTTCTGTGGAGTAAAAAAACTTGTTTTTACATTGTATCACGACTGACAGAAGTGTATAGACACTGTACAGATGAACCAAAATGAGAAAAGATGGGGATATGAAGAAGGACACATTTTGACCTTATTCCTAAGGTCTCTTGGCTTAATATTTCATATTGGAGATGTTACAGATGTTTTAGTGCAGACTGGTTTTTGAAGTGTGACAGTGATGCTTGACAGAGCGAGTCTCTATGTTTTGGGGATATCTTACAAGTGATGATGATTCATGTTATGTGAGCTTAAGAGATGACAGAAGGAATATTAAGGAATATTTGTTGTTGGTTGTAAATCTTGTGATTTCTAGTGACGCCAGTTGTGGCATGTATTCTGGAGGAGACCTATTTGGGGCCGACTTCAGAGATGCAGCGAGCATGATGGATTGCAAGTGTGGATTGAAAATCTTGGATTATATGTGATGTATTGTAATTGATGTTTACTTTTTTTAGGTACCTTGTGTATCTTATCAAGGTGTTAAGTAATTATTTGTACATTGGGAAAGCTTAATTGGCCGGCCTAAGCTTTTGAAAAGATGTGATAGTGGAATGATGAGAAGGTAATTGAAAATATAGAGAAGTGTGGAAGCTGCGAAGCTTGATTGGTTGCTGGATGTAGAGCAGAGATTGTGATTGTAATACTTCATGGAACTGACAAAGCAAAGGCATTTGCTATCAGATAGTTCACTGGATTGTATATTTATTAAATACACTTGTTTGGATTGTAAATCCTTGAGGGTGGCTTTAACCTTCTTTAGGAAGTGAGCCCACTTTTACTCTTGACTCCTAACAGGGTTTGTCATTTAACAGGGACTATGTACTGTAATGTCGTAATAAGTTCCTAACAGGGCTACATCTTTTAACATGAATACTATACTCTCAGTACATCATTTGTGGGTGCTAATTCCCACTGGGGTTTTACCTTTAACAGGGTTTTACCTTTAACGGGGTTTCCTCGACAATAAAGGATTGTGTTATTGTGTTGGCATTTACTCTGTTATCATTTGGATTGAAGTTTTGGTTTATAAAGTTTAATATTTAACAATATGTCTCACAACTGATTCACTCCCCCTCTTAGTTGTGCTTGTGGACTGTTAATCCTAACACAATGAACTCTCACATTTTTAATTTTTAATTTTAAAATTAAGCCCATATTTTCCCATTCCTACTAGTCATTACATGTTGACATAAAGATTAAATACTTCAAGTTGTCTTCTAGTGTGTTAGATATAAAATAAAACTTAGTTAATTTTTAATCTATGAATCTATGAAAACATCATTTTGGTGTACTATACTCCATTACACAACACAACATATCAAGAGCATGCCATCTACATTACATATCTATAGAAAATCAAATATTTGCTTGATATTTTCAATGTTTATTCACAAGTCATTGAATCACACCCCTTATGAACATGATTAATGAGAACATGGCCCTTTGTTAGCAAGTCTCTTAAAGATGTTCATAAACACCATCAAATTTTTACCAAAAATCCAAATATTTGTTCAAGTAAGGCATATTAGCTTTTGAATGCATGACTTACAAAATATGTAGATTTTGTGCATAATTTTCTACTCAATGTTGACAAATTCACCAAAGTCTAGTTTGTAGCAAAAATTTATCCTATATCAAATTATAATTCATTTAATGTTTAGAAATTATAAAATCATATTAAATATCATTTTCAATCATAGACCACAAATATGCCTACATCTAAATTAATATTTAACCTTTTGAAAAATGTTCTTATGTAATTTCACTTAACTATCTTAATTCTTATATCTAAATGATTAATTTAATTTAATTGCTCTATTAATTTAATATTCTAGATACTAAAAAAAATATTTTCCTTTATTATAAGAAAATTGTTCACTGCATGTGAACATATGTACTTATAAAATTGTATTATAATATCATTTTAAACTATAAAACAATAATTTACAATCTACCACCATAAACTTACACCTAGAACCAAGTACATAACTTTTCAAATAATGTGCAAATGTAGTTTCACTTCCATGTCTTAACTCTTATATCTAAATGATTAATTTCATAATTAATTAAATAGTGTAGATACTAAAGACTAAGATAAGAAAAGTATTCATGATTTGTGTAAGCACTTGAATTAGAACAAACTTGTGTGAACATATGCACTTCTTCAAGCTATTCAAAGTTAAAATCTTATCCCTTGTGTGCACACATTTGAGGTGCTAGTTGTTTACAAATAAAGCCACCTCCAACATGTAACTATGCAAACACCCCCAATATTCTCATAAATTTAGAAACTATATGTTTGTGGTGAAAGTTATATCCCTCTTACACATTTAGTTCAACCATCGCCATTACCCAACAACCGTTTATTGATCCTAACCACCACCTAAAGGTAACCGAATGAGAAAACAAGGATATAAATATGGCTTCCAAGGGCTGAAATCAGTGCAAATGGTTGATTAATTGCAGAGATATATACACAATTTGCCACCATAAAAAGGAGAGAAGATGCAACACTTGTCTTCAAACAAGATGGTGAGAAGGTTGAGCACGGAAAGGGCAAGGGCAAGACCCCTACTTAAAAAGAAGCCCATGCAAAGAGAGGCAAGCTGATTAAGGCAAGAAGACTATATTCTGGTTAAGGTGTTGCACGAGGTCCTCTTGTGTTGAATTTACATGATCTAATGACACATGTGGAGGGTCTACGGGTGGTGGTGGTTGTGGACAAGGAGAATTTTGAGGAAGGTTTATAGGTGGCGATGGTGGTGGACGAGGAGAATTTTGAGGAGGGTTTACATGTGGCGATGGTGGTGGACGAGGATAATTTTGAGGAGGGTTTACAAGTGGCGATGGTGGTGGACAAGGAGGTTTTATGGGGGGTGGTCTTTCATTTCTTTTTTCTCTTCTTGGGTTGTTTGACGAATTTGATATAAAATTAATAAAAGAAAACAAAAAATCAATATCATAACCTAATTTGATAAAAAAATGCAAAAAAAACACAATAAAACAACAAAAATAATAATACGTACCTTTCTTACGGGGCACCATTGCTTCAAAATGTGCAAATTGTTGAAGAATCTTGTTTTCTTCAAAGCTCGATCGGGTTCTTTGGTGTTTTTTCTCTCCTCCAGTCTACTGCTCTGCGGTTTAGGCGTTCAAAATGGCCTAAGCCGCGGGCTTTACAAAATAGTATATGTTTCTAATAACCCGATCGGGTTATTAGAAACATCTTAGAACCCGATCAGGTTATTAGAAAATATAATATGTCTAATAACCCGATCGGGTTACTAGAAACATCTCAAAACCCGGTAAGGTTATTAGAAACATCTCAAAACCCGATCAGGTTATTAGAAACATCTCAGAACCCGATCGGGTTCTGAGAAAGGTAAAGTTTTTTAATTATATTGTCTAGGCTTGGTTACCAAGCCTAGTACAATTTTGAAATTTTAATAACCCGATTGGGTTATATGAAATTTGAATTTTTTAAACCATGTGTCCACTTTTTTGGTCCACAACTTGGTGCACACACCCCCATATTTTTCCATTCCTACTAGCCATTACGTGTTGACATAAAGATGAAATACTTCAAGTTGTCTTCTAATGTGTTAGATATGAAATAAAATTTAGTTAATTTTTAATCTATGAATCTAAGAAAATACCATTTTGGTGTACTATACTCCATTACACAACACAACATAACAACAACATGTCATCAACATTACATCAATATCTACATTGCATATCTATAGAAAATAAAATATTCGCTTGATATTTTCAATGTTTATTCACAAGTCATTGAATCACACCCCTTATGAACATGATTAATGAGAACATGACCCTTTGTTAGTAAGTTTCTTAAAGATGTTCATAAACACCATTAAATTTTTACCAAAAATCCAAATATTTGTTCAAGTGAGGCATATTAGCTTACGAGTGCATGAGTTACAACATATGTAGATTTTGTGCATAATTTTCTACTCAATGTTGACAAATTCAACAAAGTCTAGTTTGCGTCAAAAATTTATCCTATATCAAATTGTAATTCATTTTATGTTTACAAATTATACAATCATATTAAATATCAATTTCAATCATAGACCACAAAATTATACCTAAAACTAAATTAATATTTAACCTTTTGAAAAATGTCCTTATGTAATTTCACTTAACTATCTTAATTCTTATATCTAAACGTTTAATTTAATTTAATTGCACTATTAATTTAACATTCTAGATACTTTAAAAATAAATCTTATTTGTTATAAGAAAGTTGTTCATGATTGCAAGCATCCGTATGTGAACATATGTACTTCTTCAAGCTATTCAAAGTTTATAAATTATAAAATTGTATTATAAAATCATTTTGAACTTTAAAACAATAATTTACAATCTAACACCATAAACTTACACCTAGAACCAAGTACATAGCTTTTTCAAATAATATACAAATGTAGTTTCACTTCCATGTCTTAACTCTGATATCTAAATGATTAATTTCATTATTAATTAAATAGTGTAGATACTAAAGACTAAGATAAGAAAAGTATTCATGATTACAAGTATTTGTGTAAGCACTTGAATTAGAACATCCCTATGTGAACATATACACTTCTTCAAGCTATTCAAAGTTAAAATCTTATCCCTTGTGTGCACACATTCGAGGTGCTAGTTGTTTACAATTAAAGCCACCTCCAACATGGAACTATGCAAACACCCTCAATTTTCTCATAAATTTAGAAACTATATTTGTTTATTTGTTTGTGGTGAAAGTTATATCCCTCTTAGGCATTTAGTTGAACCATCGCCATTAGCCAGCAACCGTTTCTTGATCCTAACCACCACCTCAAGGTAACCGAATGAGAAAAGGAGGATATAAATATGGCTTCCAAGCACTGAAATCAGTGCAAATGGTTGATTAATTGCAGAGATATATACACAATTTGCCACCATAAAAGGAGAGAATGCAGCACTTGTCTTCAAACAAGATGGGCAGAAGGTTGAGCAGGGCAAGGGCAAGGCCCCTACTTCCAAAGAAGCCCAGGGAAAGGGAGGCAAGCTTACAGTTACAGAGACATTACTGGGATGAGGAGGCAGATTACATTGCCTTGCCTGAGATGGATGAAGAGGATTACTTTTCCACTTCTCCATATGAAAATGAGTTCCCACCACCTTTTCCAGTTAGAAATTATCCTGCTGCTCCTGATTCTCCACCTATGCCAACTGTGAGGAGACAGATGGTGTATTTTAGGCCTGAACATAGAGATAAACATGAGGAATATATATGCCTTCCTGAGGAAAGTTCTTCTTCATCATCTGAAGTGGAATCACCCAGTTTGAAGTGTTTTCCTGTAAGAAAATGTCCAGGCTCTCCTAAGGCTGATGTGAGAGTTCTATGTAATAAGTGCAGAAGGAGGAGTGTTTTGGTCGCTGGGGAATATCATCCCATCTTAGGAGACCTTACTCCCAACTGCACAGGAGATTAAGCAATGAAAACTGTCTAATAGATTACTTTGTTTTTGTTGGTCTTTTTCTTTGTCCAGGATTGCATATTTGGTTTCTTTGATGAGATGTATTTGTTTTTGTTGTGAATGATCAAACAAAATACACAGCACTTATACAAGCAAGTAATGTACTGCAGAGGTTGCAGCAGCATAAGCAAAGTCCAGTTTGACCTTAACACTTCAAAATGAATAAATAAAATAACAATGTTAAAATGGGATATAACATATTAAACAGGTAATGTTGTAACCCTTTTTAAAGCTCTGTCTGTATCAAGGAAAAGCTAGTGTGAATTAAATTTTTTTTTTCAAAATTTCCTGTTATTTATTTTCTTCCTCAACTCTAAACAAGGGATTTGATCTTCTTCTCCCTAATTGATAGAATTTTAAAATTTATGAGGACTAATTATAATTTATAATTAGATTAAGACAATTTAATGTAATTAAAATATTAAATTTTTCAATTTACATTTATAATCTTTTATTTTATTAAGGGCCACAATAGTTTTGTGTATTAAATTTTATTTTAATGATTAATCTATTTATATATTTTTTTAAACATATATTTTTATTAAAAGGCTAATGTTTTATGAAGTTTGGATTTAATTTGATAAAGAATTTTTAATAATTAAAATATTTAGTTTTTTCATTTCTTTGTATCATTTTTATTTATGAATAATGACGCTAAATGGTTATTACAATAGTTTTATGTACTACATTTTATGTTTCTAAACAAAATCACATTTCTAAATGAATATTTATTAAGATTAGATTTGTTTATAAATAGATATTCTTTTAAAAAGATTTTGGAAAAATGTACTTTTTTATATTTACAATCATTTCATTTTTTTTTAAATAAAATAAATTCTTGAGTGACAATATTTAATATTTTGACTCTACTTAGTAAAAATGGTAATTATCTTGGTTACGATAAGAAGTAGATTTCGATAAATTATAATTCTTTTTATTCTAAAAAACTTGTTTTTCACTTTCATTTTGATTTTAAAATTTAAATATAACTACTTTACAAACTCATACAAATACATTAATAGTGATCATCATATTCCTTCATAATTATTTATAATTTTTAATTTAACACAAATAATTTTACAAATATTATGAGAAGCATCAATTTTAATTTTAATAAATTTCATAATTAGAAGAAACATAAAATAATATTTTGTTAAATAAATTAATAAAAAAACAAATTTGAATCTTATCTCATCAATCCTACAACCAATCAATCCTCCTCTCTAATTAATAAACTATGAAAGACATTTAATTTTCTCATTTGATAAAAATATTTAAATTTGATTTGAATGAATAATTTATTTACACAATTTTTTAAATTATTTTTATTAAAAAAATTAAATAATTGAAAAAAATATTTTAAAAATATATAAAATTTCTAAACAAAAAATATATTTGAAATAGATATTTATTAGGAATAGATACGTGTTTATAAATATATATTTATTTAAAAATAAATAACTAATTTTTAAAAAATATATCTATTTTCTTTTTCACAATTACAAATATTTATGTTTTCTTTTTCTATAAATAGATATTTCAGTGATATATAATAATAGTACTTAACATATTGACCATACTTCCTTCTTCTATGTTTAAAAATGAGAGAAGGCACCTAAACTATTAATTTGAGGGAAAACGGAAGAAGGATTGCTTAAAGGGGAAATGATGGAGAGATGCACCAAATTGAATTTTGATCTCTTTATGCTTGAATGTACTAGACATCAACAAAGTAACTCAACTTACACAACCTATTGTGTTCTATTAGCTCCCAAAGTAGCATGAAAGTTAGAGTTTAGTAGACTCAAATAAGGAACTAAGTGTTTAACAAAATTTGTCAAACACATCAACATAACATACAATCTAGAATATAGATAAAGAACACCAAAAGATGACAAGGATCACACAAAATATTTGAGTTTAGAAATAGACAAAAACAAGTAATTTCAGTAATATTAAACAAGGCAAGATTTACAATTATAGAGAAACACATGAATATGTAAGAGAAACTGGGAGAGACCCTCAAAATATGTACAAACTTGCATTTATAGGTTAGGCATAACTATGATTGATCATCAAGGTTTAAACCCTAACCCTCCCTCTTACATTATCCCTAGTTTATATGTTGTCGTCATGGGTTCCCTAGTGGGTCAGTACACAAAGTCCTAAAAGACTCTCAACACATAAATAGAGACCAAAACACATAGAAGGGTGTTACTAACCATAAACAATATACCTAACAACATCAATATGTTTATAAGTTATAAATCATCAACAACAACATCAAGTATAGAGATATGAAGCCATAATGAATAAGATATCATAATTTATTAGATAAGTACCTCTACATATGCACCTAATGCAATTTTGCATTCATATTTGTAGAAAAGAAAGCATGAAAGGATCTTACAACATCCAATATACTTTGGGTATGTGCACCAAGTTGTGAACCAAAAGGGGGGGGGGTATAAGTGGACATATTTTTTTTGAAATCCGGTAAACTTGAACTTGGAATAGATGTTGAGTCTAGTTTCTAAAATACTAAATTCTTTTAAAAACCGATGAAGATTAAGAGGGTAAAACCCTGCACGTGCATGAAAAACGTGCATGAAAAGCTGTTCTTGGTTTTTCATAAAAACACAACATAGTTATTTGTGAGCCTCTTCCCAACCCATAACCCAAATCGGGTTTCTAAATTTCAAATAACCCGATTGGGTTATGAAAAGAAAAAAATAATTTTTCAACTCCTACATAACCCGATTGGGTTCTAGAGGATAAAATGCACAATTTTCACTTTTTCAAAACCCAATCGGGTTTTTGAAGAAGTAAAAATTATGCATTTTATTCTCCATAACCCGATTGGATTATGAAGAAATTAAAACAGGCTTTGCTCTGGAGTCCAATTGACTCCGTTCAAAAAGTGTTGGAAAGATCTTAAGATGATCTAACACATGATTAACCTACGATCATCTTTAGTCGTCAAAATTTTTTCTACCATCCATTTGAATCAAGTAAGGTATAAAATAAGTACTCAAAATTAGTATGCTCTCTCTCTCTCTCTCTCTCTCTCTCTCTCTCTCTCTCTCTCTCTCTCTCTCTCTCTCTCTTTNTAGTGTGCTCTCTCTCTCTCTCTCTCTCTCTCTCTCTCTCTCTCTCTCTCTCTCTCTCTCTCTCTCTCGTTCTTAGTTTTTTAGAACCCAATCAGGTTTTGAGGAATTAGGAACATTGAGCCTTTATGTTCTCATAACCCGATCGGGTTTTGAAGAAAGAGGAATGTTGAACCATTAAGTCCTTAGAACCTGATCGGTTTCTGAGACATATTGAGTTCTTTTATAATATTTTCTAGGCTTGGTTACCAAACCTAGAACAATTTTGAATTTTCAATAACCTGATCGGGTTATATGAAATTTGAATTTTTTTTTAAAGATGTGTCCACTTTTTGACTCACAACTTGGTGCACATACCCCTTAACCCAATGACATCTAAGTATAATCTCAGGATCATAATACTTGCTTGGTTGTGTAAGGGTTAGAGAGGTGTTACATTCTTCCTGGGTCAAGGTCTCCCTAAGCAACATTGACCTCCTAATTTCAGCTCAAACTTTAGTTTCAATATTTCTATAACTTTTACTTCTTTATCAATTATTTTATTTGGTCCTCTTATTTTTGGAAAAATATACCTAAACTCTTGCACAAAATCATTTTCTTCATCATCTGTGGATCTTGTGTCAACCTTGTTAGCAGGACTCTCCATTGCTATAAATAAGTCCTTTTCTCTATTATTTTGGGTAGTTCTTTGATCATCTTCATCATTAGATCATTCACTATCTTCATTCACAAAGAAACTTTTTTTATTTTTATTAAAATTTTTATTTTTATTGAATTGCTTTTTCTCATTCTGTTGATTGTTACTTTTTTAATCTTTATGGGAAAACTTATCCATAAAGTTTCATATTTCTCCACAATGAAAACAGTTGAGAGTTGACTTTCCTTTGTACTTACTGTTAGTTAATAGATTTTTCCTTTTACATTAATGAGTAAATTGACTCTCGTGCTCATATAGGAGAACAAAATATTAACAGATATTTGGAGAGATATTCATTGATTCGATGATCTTCCTCTGAATTTTAGTGGTACAACACCCTCTTATGATATAATTGGGGGTTTTAAGGGGTATGTTTTTAACTAGAAAGTAGGAAATGTGCACTAACATCTACATATAACTATGACACAGACACAATTATGAATTGAGATCAGGGGAAGAACAAAGAAGAACAACCCAAAGTTCACCTCTTCAACACCCACAACAGAGAATTAGGAAAATAACGATTCCCTTGAGATTGTATGAATATTAAAGACTCAAAGTTCATAATATAATGACACTTATGATTTAATGTACAGACAATATCATTTAAGGATGGCTATGATTTATATAGGAAAATAAAAACCAAAAAGATGTACAAAAGAACTCAAAGTTTTAAAAATTTATCTTTATTCCTTAAAAAATGACAAAAAAAAATAAAAATAGAGAGTTCAAAGCCCTATATAAGATCATGTCTTCCCAACAAAATATGCATTGATATTCTCCCTTTACCATGTTAAAATCAAAAAATATCTCCTTCTATGCATAGGCTCTAAAATTCTAGGTCTCTCATTTTTTGTTCTTGGCTTACGTATTTAAAGATATTCTTAGAACATTTTAGTTTCCATTCCCATAACTGATTCTTAAAAGACACTTCACTCTTTATATACTTACTAACTTTAACCCAAAGAAGAAAATTATTGCCCTTCCTCTCAAATTGCGGGCGTTTAAATATAAGGATGTTTATATAAACATCCTAAGAGTCATCTTAATCAAGGCACTATCAACATGTCCTAATAATTAATCCAATTCATTTTCATTAGAATATGATTTTTCCTCCATGTTCTACTCTCCTTGAGCATCCAAAATTCATCAAAACTTGACCTCATATCAATTGTGTTATGTTCCAAAGGGTGATGTTTACCAAACCAAATGCAATTGTTGACCTTTTACTAGGGTGGCTGAAAAATAATGCTCTTCATCTCTTTGCCATAACATTATTGCAATCTTCGACTGTAGTTTAAAACATCCCATCGGCCTGCCTATAGTATTTTCAACTGATCTATTTTAATGTTGATCGGGTCGCAATATATTTTTAAACCAAGTCAGCATTTTGACAACTTTTTGACCGAGTCAGGCATCTAGGCGATTTTGGAAATTTTGAATCCCAATTGAATTTGTTTCAAATATGCAAGGAAAGCCCAAAATCTTGACTATAGAGCATTAGATGACATCTATGAGGCATATCAACTATAGTATACTTTGGTTTATTAAATTATTGGTTCTACTTATCAAAGCCCATAACAAAAACTGTGATCCTAATATTTTAGATCATGTGTACATCTTCTTCAGTGAGCAACTTTGTCGCACCATTGTATCTTTGACAATATGGCATGCCAAAATGGTGAAATAATCTTTGAGAAAGTATAATAAGTGGATATTATAGGTCATCATTACCATTAAACTCTAGCAACATAATGTTGATCACACCACATTGATTGAGTGATGTTCCTATCATTGCCACAAACAACCCCTCTTCATTCCTGAGTACCTTACAACATTATTCATTGTTAATTCCATTGTTATGTTGATTTTATTTTGTTGTCATTGATGATGTTCTTTACAATCTGTTCATTAGCATACCTTCATATTTGTTGTCCATGGATGGACTTAATGCATGGTTTATACTCTTTCTCGATCACTGTTTTCAAACATTCTTTCACTGTTCTTTGACTATGAACCCCTATGGATTTGAATTTTGTGGTTCTTTGCCATGTATTTGTTTGATATCCAAAATTTAAACCTTTATTAAGGTTAATTGTTCGAAAATAAATTCCTCCACTCTCAACAGAAATTGATCTTTGAATAAGCAAAAACACTTTTCCAAAGTTGAAGATGTAGCAGAAATCTATTCCATCCCTTGATGTCCATAACTCAAAAGGACACCATATATGAGTTTGAGGTGGGTGATGACTAGAAGTATTTTAGGAATGATAGGATTAGAAAGTTTAAATTTGGGTGCTTTGAAAACAAGGCAACACTTACCAAAACCCTTTTACATAGTCTTCTAATAAATTTGGCTTCTACTAGATATGATTCATCACTAGAATCATGAAAATATTCTCTTGTGGATGCTTTTAATGTGACTTCCTTCATCAGGATTCTATCAATCTCAAATCTCATCTCAAATATAGCAAGTGAGACATGTAATTTATCCCAGGTCATTTTTTCTCAAATCCTTTCCTTCTTCAATTGCTACTACTTTAGGAACAAATCTTGGTGGGAGAGATCTAAGGATCTTCTTGACAATCACCACTTCCTTTAGTTCTTCACAAGGTCCTCTGATTAAACAATCTATCTCATATACATGAAGCATAAAGGAAAATGTTTTCATCTTCTTTCATTCTCAGTCCTTCAAATCTAGCCACGCAACTCTAAAGCTTTGCTTCCTTTACTTTATCATCTCCTCCATAGATAGTTTTCAACTTATCCCACATTTATTTGGCAGTTTTACAATGCATGACTTTCACATACTTTATATTGGTTAGTCTACATATAATTGCATTCCTTTATTTAGCATTATTTTCAAAATATTTCTTACCAACCTAATCTCTAGGAGGGGTTTCTAGGATCTCGCATCCATCGGTAAGGGTTTGCAAAACTTTAAATCCCATCACATTAAAACATGATTTCATCCTTCCACTCAAGAGCCCATAGTTAGATCCATCAAAAAGTGGAGCTTCATTTTCAAATGAGCCTTTCAAAGAAACAGAGTGTGGCGTCCTTAATCTATGTTAAGTTGCTTAATATTTTCAAAGGAACCCACTATGATACCAATTGTTAAGCACACACAATATACCAAGAGTGGGGGTGAATTAGTATATGAAACTTTAAACTATTTTTTAATATTGTTTTCCAAATATTAACCTTCAAACCCTAATCCTACTCTAAAACAAAATATAAGAACCATACAAAAGGTAACCACTCACAAATACATAAGAACGCTATATTTACCCCAAAATTAGAAAAACCATAGTGAGAATCAACGTCACAATAATAATGAATTACTTACATTAAGTAGGAAACAATCTATTGGAGAAACCAATCTTAGATTGTATATGTGAGTACCAAGCCAATGATTATGGTAACATCTTTTGTCTGCTGACTGAGCAACTACCCATTGACAAGGATTTCAATCCACAACAAGTATGAAGGATGGACCATTTGGATTTATTACTAAAAAAGAATCTAACTACTTACTCCTTAATTGATCTTATATATCAGCTGTATGTGCCACTTCTTTGATTGATTCAAATGATCTTGTAACATCAAAGTAAGTGTGTGGGTGCGCACGCACGTGCACGCACACACACACACACACTTATCATTGTTACTCAGTTAGCATAGATATTCTATTGTCACTCGGTTAACAAAGCAAAACTTAAGATATTAACTGTGATTATTCTTTAGTGATTAAATGCAAAAATATAAAGCATAAAGTAAATAACTGTAGACGTCTAAAATCGTTCTTATATTAATTTTATTAATATTCCCTTAACATTCTAATTAATTTTAATTAATTAATTATATTTGTTATATTCTTCTATTTATTTAATTAAATGTAATTCACTTTCCTTAGTATTTAAATTTAATTTAAATACTATCCCCTTTGATGTATTAAATTTTATTTAAATACATTCCCCTTCATTAGTCCCCTTTAAATAAATTTTTAATTTATTTATTCCTCCACATGACTTAAATTCTATTAAACTATAATTAATCTAAATTTTAAATTTGGATTAAGCTAATTTGAACCTAGATCCTACCCTACCTCACATCACTCTCACCAAATAGACCTATTTATTAATTAACTAAGGTTAATTAAGCTAATTTCTTGATTCCTACACCAATTAGTCCTAATTATTTGCTCACACATGTGTGAGCAAATTTTCAAAAATCAACTTTTCCAAATAATCCTTATTTGGTGCCAACAAGGTTTCTTACATCCATAATGACACCTTCTTACACTTTCTAAAAGTGTTTTATTGGCCCAAATCTCTTACACCTCTTACAAGATCCTTCACATGTGTACTTTAAGTACACTTTGACCCATCACATCTAAAGTTGCTCACACATGTGTGAGGAAAGTTTGCCTCTTGCATGGCTTATGTTTCCCTCATGTGGCACCTATGTGGATGACACATGAGCTCCACCTCATCCAAGCCCTCTCTCTCATCCAAAAAATCTATAAATAGAGGTCATTGTCAAGAGAAAATCATCTCCCTTTTATGCATTGTTATCATGCTAGTTTAGTGTTTGAATTTTATAACTTATTTTCATGTTCATGCTTTTAGCTCATTTAGAAATTACATCTTAGGTAATCATGGAATGAATCTTAGTTTCTTTGTTCTTGCATCTTCATCTTAGTTTAGTTCTTGTATCTTCATCATCAATGGTGAAAGCTTGAGACAAGTTCTTCATACATGTTCTTGAGCTCTTCATCACATCCATTAGTTTACATTGTAGGTTTCAATTCATAGCAAGCAAGAAAATAAAGTGAGATTTAGATATTGTGTTGGGAGAGAACACACACATACATCTCTAAGAGCAAATCAATAAGGCATTGGGTGCCCTTGTTCATCTCATCGGAGGTTGTGATGGAATCCTTTGTTTTAGAGTATGTTTAGACATGTTAGTGTGTTTATTTGATTTATATATCTCTAACATTTGCATTTTTGAGCGTGCTCCCAATAGGTAGGTTTCCAGCATATACATTTTGGCACACCCAGTGGGACCCACGTCCCTTAAATTTTAACATTTTTTACAGATTTTATATTTTTTTCGTGGTTCTGAAAACTTTCACACAGACTCGTCTCCGCTCTAGAGTCGCCGTCTCCACCGATCACTGTCTGTGCCTATAAATCACCATCTCCACCTTTTGAAAAATAGACTTTAGTAACATGGTTTAAAACTATTTTTTTATCAAATTTTGAGTATTTTAACTCTCTGGTTTTTTACAGTAAGACACTTTTTAAGAGTTAAATGTTGTCCAAATTGGTAAAAAATCTTATTTTTATGTCTGTTAAGTATATCTTTTAGCAAAATCTATCTGTGTTTCTTATTTGGTCATTTGTGCAGGTGAATAGCCATATCCGTAGATCACCGTCTGCACAGATCGTCATCTACGCAGATCGTCGTCTGCGTAGATCGCCATCTGCGCAGATTGCCGGCTGCACAGATCACCGGCTGAATGGTTTTCCTGTGAACTACTATCTTTTGCAACATTTCACATTTCAGATCAGAAAACTACTAACAATTTTCGTGTAGGTTCCTTAGAAGTTTTAACAGATTTTTGACATGAACTTGCATGATGTTGCCCCACTTTTCATCCTGTACCCATGCTGTCAAGTGGAGGATTTTGAAGTCATAGTCAGGTCTAGTCTAGTTTGAGTCTAGGTCTACTTCTTCCTTGGGTAGGAAGTTCTTGCCGGGTTTCCCTGCCACTGCCTTTCCTTCTTTAAGCCGAATGGGTTATCTAAAAGTCTTTTCATTTTGGGTAGGTTATAGATCCCAACCCGGCAAGGATAATGTGTTCTTATTGATGATCTTTTTCAAGCAGAAGAATGATTGGGAATCATAATTTCCAGGCATTCATAAGAAATCAGAGAAGATTCTTCATATAGATGATGCAGTGGCAGAGCTGTGATTGTAGATGTGAGGAGTTATTCTTGATATCCTTCAAATGGCATTGGATCTAAGCATGGAGATTGACAGACTGAGCAGAATGGGCTATGAAACATGGAAGTTGTGTTATTTGGTTGAAGAGTTTACTGCTAATATGATGATGAGAGTTTCTTTCTTTTCATTGTTTTCAAAATTTTTATGATGGAAATCATGTTATAAAAATATATATATATATATATATATATATATATATCAAGCTTCTTGCAAAAGATATGAAAGAATGTTAGTACAATGGGTTGAAAAGGAAATCAAAAGGTGAAAGGCTGCAATGCATATGCATTTGAAATAGGTGAGGTTCGGGTTCATTT
>MU224866.1:1410366-1464363 GCA_018584345.1 Thuja plicata | reverse complement strand
TTTGCCTCTTCTGCTCTCGGGTTAAGAGCATACCCTGTGTTAGTTTTAGGATCAAGACATAATTCATTGCATATCATTCCAAAAGGGAGCTATACCTACCAATTCAGAGAAAATCCAGTAATCAGAGAACTGCTTTTCAACTGTTGTAATCAGATATTGTTTATAATTTGGGCACTAAGAGTCATATTCCTAAGAAGTAAGAAAGGACAAATCTGTTTACTAACACATGATTAATTATTTGTCTTGGAATGTATGTTGCTTAAGGAAAATTTACCACATCCAATCTTGAATGCTTAAGGGAATGAAATTCACATATCTTGAATGAGATAAGGCAAATTAACACACCTCTACAAGCTTTCCTTTTTGCTATGTGGAAAAAGAATTGAACTTGCATGCTTAATCATACTATTGTGTCTTTTGCTTAGGTATAAAACACATAGTTTTGCTCGAATTAGGTTCAATTTGGAATGAATTATTCTTGGTTTATTTGAAGAAGTGTTTTTCAACACTTCTTTTGAGCTATTTATCATTAGATTAAATCCCTTAAATGTAAGTGATTCTATGATTAAGTTATAGCCATATCCTTTCCCCTCACCTTCATGGAACTTGGGTGAAGAGAAAGCTTAGCTTAATCAAGCTTCTAGAGAGGCCTGTCTAAAGGGTGCGCTTCCCCTTTAGAGGATGAACTCAAACTGGTAATCCCTTCAACTGGTATAGAAATAAAGTGACCTAAAGGTCCTCTTTATCCCTTCAAGCTCGGGTGGGTCATGTTCAATGGTAGTCCATACTGAGTGAATATCCTTAGCATATTGACATGGTTGAACTAGAGACTTAAGTGTCTCACACCGTACAAACTGATTGCGAGGATGCCACAAAATCTTATTAGCAACTGTAACTTAGTAGCCTACCTGATTCACCTCTGAATGGTGATTTATTATAGTGCAAGGGGAGGGAAGATTCTCCCCCCAAGATTCCTATCATACGTGTCCCAGGGTATTGTGTTGCAAAAGAGATCTTCGTAGCATGGAAACAATACCTGAAAAAAGGTAAAAACACGGGCACCCTTCCGAGGGTGACACTGCTGTGTGAGCTGAAGGACTACCAAGCAATGGGCCTATAATATTTCATGCAAAGCCAATTTCCTAAGGTAGATACTATTTGAATTGTCTTCATTGTGATAAACCCAGTA
Source organism: Thuja plicata (assembly GCA_018584345.1). Classification (NCBI taxonomy): domain Eukaryota; kingdom Viridiplantae; phylum Streptophyta; class Pinopsida; order Cupressales; family Cupressaceae; genus Thuja; species Thuja plicata. The sequence continues at coordinate 1,463,174 of MU224866.1, read as the reverse complement.
AAAACATAAGTGGCTTGAAAGAGTCACTTGAACATACACAAACAAGATGTTGCAATAGTAAAAAATTCCCCAAAGTCACATTTTCTTATATCCCTCAGGGTTTCTTTGTCCCTTGTTGGATTGTTTTACGACGTCTGTGTTAGTAATAACTGAGAGGGGGTGGGTGAATCAGTGGCTTCAAAAAAAATTTCTTTATTCTAACCACCAATCAAATAAACCTCAGATTATTATGTCCCTTACAAGATGCATGCCATGAAATACTTTATAATAATTTATTATTTGTCAATTTTCCTTTTCTGACCTTATTCTCCTTGATTACCGATAAGCAGTAAAACTTATTTACCAAAACTCAGTAAATATGTAGAGTATACTGATAAATTCATAAATGCATATGTGAAATGTAAAACAGTAAAGTAATAAACCATACACACATTACATAAGGATTTTAATGTGGAAACCCTATTAAGGGAAAAACCACTGGGATTGGTACCCCAAATTTTCACTCTTCTAAAGTGAGCCCTGTTAGGATCCAACCCTATTAAAGGTTACAAACACACTAGTAGGTGTGACCTTGTTAGAGGATTTTATACATAGAGGTTGTCACTTAGTATCGGGAAACTTAGTTTGCTACCATCCTTGAATCAGCCTCCTTCTTAGACTGTCAATAGGCTTTAGGAAAATATAGTGCTACTTTCATGAATCAACCTTTTTGGCACTCCTTGGGATGTGACTCAATATATAGAAGAATTTTAAGTCCTACTCTATTAAGAGACTTGATGCTTCAATGGTTAAACTGAAATAAAATGACTTGTTTCTAAAGCAACTTGAATTGTAGGTTTTCAAATCTATTTAAGTACATTACCTCTCTGATCAATATATCAATTTAATTCTTTGTGCTCCACACTTTCTGCTATGTTATGCTATGCTTCACTATTTTTCGGTGTCTACAGAATTATTTAGCTCTCCCTCAGCTTGATTGATTAGGACTGTATGAAGTTATCCTTCATCAATTTCTCTTCAGCATCCTCTTTCTATTCACCTTCGTGATTTTGATTAATTGGAATGAATTAAGCTTGTCTCTTATATAGACATGTTATTCACCATTTTTTGATTCTTGATTCTTGATTCTTGGCATGAAAAACAATCCACCCAATCTAATTTAAAGCATAACTCCTGATTTATCTCGTAGTTATCTTTATGCCAACTGTACAAATATTCTTTAAATCAATCACTTAACTCTAGTCATATAAGATAATGAAAACAACCAATTAAGTCTATCTTTAGCTCTTGCCAGCTAGATATTTTGTCATTTTCTGAACTCTCTATTATGTCGGTCAACTCTATAGTTAGTCATCGGTAACAACTGCCAGTTCCATTGGTGTGACTCCAGGCAACTTCGGGATCTCCATCTGTCGGGCATCATTGGATTTTACTCGTCGGGCAATACTGTTCTTAGCTCGTCGGGCATCCTATAATTTTTCTTCATCGAGCAATACTGTTCTTCTACTCATCGAGTATCAAAGTGACTTTGGTTCTTTTCCTTTATCGATGGTGTGCACTCTGTCAGTGTTATCTGTCACTTAGTGAATACTTGACTTTTATGCATTTGTTGAAAGCATAATCTTTGTTCCATTGATTCTTTGAAGTCTTTGGCATTGTATACATGACCGTACAGATGATATCAAGTTAACATCAATGACAATACAAACCATTAACCGATTTAATGTCTTGCATTATCTTCAACTTAACATTATCAAACATTTAATCAGTTACATGTCATCAATCTCTCCCTTTGAAATTTATGGCAACATATACTATTATCACACTATACTATTTCTAATACAATATGAAATACAATTGTTGAGATTTATCAAACTACCAAACAGTTTGTTTTGATAACCGATAAAAATGTATGACCGTTGGTAAGCTCTGTATTAGCTTCGATTGGATTCTTGTAGTTCTTTGTGTTTTATTTGTTTTGATGTGTTGCATCCTTTCCTTGTTTCAATATCTCTCTTTTGACTATTCTTCTTCTTTGATGTCTCTGTCTCTTGTTAGCAACTCTCTCTTTGGATATAACTTTCATACAATTTTCTCTCCCTATGGATATGATCTCTCCCTGTTGGAGTAATCTTACAATTGATAATCTTTCTTATTTTTTTATAAGACTATGATAATATGGATACTTTCTCTCCATTTGACAAAAATGCCAAACAAATATCTCATAGATATCTGACATTAATGTCAAATAATCATTTTCTTCCATCCATAATATATTCCTTGAATTTCCCTTATCCATCAACAATAAAACAATATGCTCTGGTGCTCGGTTCTGATATATACCTTCTTGAATATAGATGTATCTTTGAAGTTCATCCTTTTTCTTGCAGCAACATGAATGATATTCTAATAATATATAGGTTGATGCAGCCTTCAGTCGTTTACTGACTGGTAGACAAGGGTTTTACCCCTAGTCTCTTTCTCAGGTACTCAAATGTATTCTTGGGCAGTGGCTTGGTGAAGATATTAGCTAATTGTTATTTTGATTGCACATACTCAAGTATCACCTCTTTTTCTTGAACTTTCTCTCTTAAGTAATGCTACTTGATGGCAATGTGTTTAGTCTTTGAAAGCATGACTGGATTCTTGGAAATGTTTATTGCACTGGTGTTATCACAATAGATAATCACTGGTTCTGATGTTTTCATATGCATACCTTCCACCAACTATTTGATCCATGCAATATTTGAGAAATTTTCAGCATCAACAACATATTCTTCTTCTACAGTTGACTGAGAGATATATCCCTACTTATTGCTAATCCATGTGACAAGTCTGTCACCCATAAAGAATGCTCCTCCAGTTGTGCTCTTCCGGTCATCAAGATTTCTAGCCCAATCAACATCGGTAAACACTTTTAGTTCAAATTTGCCTTCTCTTTTATACCATAAGTCAAATTCCTCAGTATTCTTTAGATATCTTAGTATTCTTTTCATAGTATTCATATGTGATTCTCCGATGTTAGCATAAAATCTAGTAACAATTCCTACTGCATGTGCAATATCTGGTCTAGTGTGTACAACATACATGAGTTTTCCAATCATTGATCTGTACAAAGTTTGATTTATCTCTATTGTCTTGTCTTCTTTTGTTAACTTACATCCAGTAGACATCAATTTTCCAACTAGTTTGGAATCTTCCATCTTGAATATTTTCAAGACCTCTTTAATGTATTTGGACTGTGTAATGAAAATACCTTCACTTTGTTGAATGATCTGTAGACCAAGAAAGAACTTGATCTCTCCAAACATAGACATCTCGAATTATTTGCTCATCTCATTAGCAAATGATTTGCATAGAATATCATTTCCTCCAAATATGATGTCATCATTAAATATTTTAGCAATCAAATTTTTAGCATCAATATCTTCTTTCAAATAAAGATTACTATTTTCACTAGTCCTTATGAATCCAATACTTATTAGATAGGAATGAAGTCATTCATACTAGGCTCTAAGAGCTTGTTTTCATCAATACAAGGCTTTGTGAAGTCTAAATATCGTGTTTCTCTTGTCTGGATCTACAAACCCTTCTGGTTTCTCAATGTATACCTCTTCTTCAAGTATTCCATTTAGGAATGTTGACTTGCCATCCATTTGATATACTTTGAATCCTTTGAATGCAGCATAAGCAAGTAGTATTCTTACTCCTTCTAGCCTAGCAATGGGTGCTAAGGTCTCTCCATAGTCTATACCTTCATCTTATGCATACCCTTTGCATACTAGTCTTTCTTTGTTCCTTGTGACTTCTCCATTCTCGTTCAACTTATACCTGAATATCCTTTTTGTACCAATGACATTCTTGTCATCTGGTCTTGGCACAAGTGACCATGTTTTTTCTTCTCAATCTGCTCAATCTCATCATTCATAGCACTTATCCATTCTTCATTATCTAGTGCAACATTCTCAGATTTTGGCTCAAACTCACAAATTAAACAATTTCATTTTAAAGACTTACTTCTTGTTCTTGTACCAGATTTCTTATCTCCTATGATCTGGATCTTTGGATGGTTCCTTCTTACATATCTTGCAAGTATAGGTACAGTTCTTTGTCTATCAGCTTGATTGTTATCTTGATCTTCATTATGTTCCTCATTACCTTGCACATTTTCTTGATTATTATTTTGACCGTTGGTAACAGCATTCTGACCGTCAGTTGCAACATTCTATTGTTCAGGGATTAAGCATAGTTGCTCGGGAAGAGTGTTGGGTTCTTCACAATATACAAACTTGTTGTAGTCTTCAAGTTTTTTTGTGCTTTCTAGCTCATTCTTTTCTGCAAACTCATCAATATTTACATTTGCACTTTCAACTATTTTGTTAGAGGCTTTGATAAGACATTTAAAATCTTTTCTTTTGGTAGAATACCCCAGAAAAATACCTTCATCATTTTTGGCATCAAGCTTTCTATTTATGTCATCCTTTAAGACATAACATTGACTACCAAAGATCTTGAAGTAACTTACATTGGGTGTTTTACCATACCATAGCTCATAAGGTGTCTTCTTTGTGTCCTTCTTCAATTGTACTCTATTTAGTATATAAACAACAGTGCTGATAGCTTCCCTCTAGAAGATTTGGGTGATGCCTTTCTCTATCACCAGTGTTCTTGCACAATCAACTATTGATACATTCCTTCTCTCAGCAATCCCATTTTGCTGTGGTGTTCTTGGTGTAGAAACCTATCTTTTATTGTCATGCTCATTACATAAATTAGTGAATTCATCTGATATAAATTCTCCTCCTCTATTTGACCTCAAACGTTTCAAATCCTTAGTGTGTGTGTATATTTGTGCACCTGTTATCTGCAACACAACACTTCAATAAGTCATTCTGTTAGTGAAAAATAAGGGTTAATGATCATATAAACTATAACTTTGACTTATTGCTTTCTAACTAGGATGAGTGTAGCAAATAACATAAAAGCACTCAGATTTATGCTAAATACCAGTGACATAAACTTCCTAGCATGAAAGATTTGATTAAAAACAAGCTATTATTCAATGAACAATGCATATTAGTCTAAAAATGGACATTATAACAATGCATAAGCATAAAATATGGAATGAAATATGAGTTTAAGTCTATTCCAACAACATAACAATGCATTTACAATATGAGATGAAGGCTCTTTTGTGCTCCAAAATGCATACTATTTATAGAAGAATGAGAGAGAGAGAGGGGGGGGACAAGGTTTATTAATGAGTTGAGGGACTCATTAATGGTGGTGTAAGAACCATTAATGCTTTGAGCATTAATGAGGCATGGAGGAGACATGGGCTTAAGGCATATTCATTAATGAGACATTAATGAAAGCCTTAAAGAAGCATGGGAAGGGTGTAAGAGGGTGGCTTGAGAAGGTGGACATGAGGAAGGAATCTTGAGATTCCTTGACTTTCTCAAGTAGGTGGAGTTGTTAATCATTCCTTAATGGAAAGTGAAAACATTAGGAAGTGGGTTAGGGCTAGAATTAGAATTAGGATTAGATTAGTAAGGGTGGAATGGGTTGAGATGGGTTAGAACCTAGGGTAGAAGTGGTTGAGATAGGTTAGGTTGGGGTTTAAGGGAATATAAATGAAATGAATTAAACTTATTTAATTTATTTAAAATATAGGAATTAATTATTTAAGCATTTTATTGTTTTTTAATAATTAAGGGGACTGTAGCCATTTTAATTAGATTAAATAGGATAGGCGAATGGGTTCATTGCAAGTGGGTAATTGATTTAGGGATTTATTTAATTCCTAACAAATTAACCATTTTTAGCCATGTATTTGATTGATTTTGATTTTGGTTAAAAGTAAATAATTTAGTGATTTGATCACTTTAGGAGATTAAATTGATTTCAAAAGAATTATGCCAATCAGTAACAGGGTCGTTTGGACATAATTGGGGGTATGATCACACTTAGGGAAAATATGGTCCATATTTGAAATAGACCAAATTCAGGTGGTTACATTTGCCCCTCTTTGAATTGATGTGCGAGCAACACATTGATTTAAAGAAAGTTTTTGATTTTGACTTCAAAAAGATTGAGAACTCCGTTCTTGGTTGTCGAACAAAATGTTGATGAGATCAATCTTACACTTGATCGAACTAACTAATAGAATTGATTTTGAACTTGGTTGTCATCCAAAAAATCAATAAAATATCTTAAAGATACCAATTCTGAACTTGGTTGTCGTCCAAAGATTGATAATACTGATTCTGAACTTGATTGTCGTCCAAAAGCTAGTATAAAGCTGCCAGGAGCTTAATAAGAATATTTTAAGATGAGAAAACACAAGATATCCAGCTCATGAGAACCAAAGATTTCTATCCAATAGTTTTGACTTTAGTCAAGGAAATTGTTATGCCCCTAGTTTGTTTGATAACGAAGTTGTTTTAAATGTTGTTTCAAGCAAAATTTAATTGATGATAGTATGATCATGCCCCCTCAGGAATGAAATTGAAGGAAAAGAATAAAATCCCCTAGTTTGAAATGATGTATCACTTGTAGGAAGTGGTTAGGGAAAGAAAGAATGAAGTAGAAGAAGTGGGAAATGATGAAGGTGTGTTTAGAATGAACACACGAGTACCAAGTTAATCACATTTTTGAAAAGGTGAGTTCAATTTTGTTCTCGATAGATCAAAGATTTCGGGAAGCATGGGTATGTAAATATCTTGGATTTCAGATGAATTAAAAATGGAAAGGAGTTTGAGCTTAAATCCTTATTGTGTTCATTCAAAAATGCATCATGCAATCTCTAAATGCAGCTATATGCAGACTCTTAGGACTTGTCACTGATATGCAAATGTATAGCTTTTTATCATCATTGGGCACTTTTCAGAATGGATACCACCTGATAGTACAACCATCACTAATACCCACCGATATTATGATAATATCAATACTACATTTTATTGAAATGCCAGAAATAGACTTTAGGCATCAAGGCATAGGAGCTAGGATAATAAAATAGTCACCTTCCTTTTAATATACCAAATTCTGATTAAGGCAAGATATTAGACCCACAATGACCTTGAAAATTCATATCCTTGGGTACATTATGATTCGTATACCTTAGTGAGAATCTAGATCAGAAAATAGACAAGGAAATTGTTTCAACCTCACCGTAGTTTACACATAATGAAGATTGAGATATATGAAGCTATCCACCCATAGTGGGAGCTCTTACCATAAACATCCAAGCTAGGTGAAATTTATAGGATCATTTGGAAAATTCACCATACACAGAAAACCAAGAAAATGTTATACCCCACATCCTTGTGAATCTTTGTCTTTGTGCAGATGTCATTGAATAACTAAGAAGACATAATAAATCATCAATTGAGAATCAATCAAATAAACTTCATAATTACTTAGATGCCCCTAGTTGAAAACATCATCAGAACATAAAAGAATCATAATCAAACCAACATCAAACTGTGTGTTTAAGTAGTACTTTTCATTCCTTAGTCAAACACAGTAGAGATTCATCAATCATAAAATTAGAATATAAGCAATATGGGGTTTCCATGCCTATGCATTGATTGGATAATCCGTTCATGTTTTGCGATCCAATATAGCCTCGTAGAAATGTTGTCACTGTAAATGTCGTGTCTGGATATGTGATGTTTGAAAAGACACCCTTGTTTTGAAAAGTGACATCATTTTGCATGTATCAAGAAACATTGTGTTCGTAAGGCAAACCATCCTAGAGAAACTTAGCAACCATAACCTACCATACTAGCAAAGATGCCCCTAGTGCAGAATAGCTTATTCCTATGATGTAGATGTAGACAAATCCAAAGCAAGGATAAGATATTCATGTAGGAAAATGAAGTCAGCGTATGAGCACAAGTAGAATTATGAAGGCCTAGTATTAGTAGTGCATCGATAGATGGAGTGCAGAACACAAGTGATGCCTGATTGCTAGGTTTTCACCACTTGGCAAGATCTTTTCTTTCTTTTTCTACCAAGATGCCTATTTTACCAGGTGCTCATCAAGGCATTTTTCTCTTTTTCAATTTTTTTGTTATTTTTGTTTTTTTGAATATTTTTGTAGTATCAAGGCGCCTGTTTACTAGATTTTCACCAAGGATACCCTTTCTGTAGGATATTTTCCAGTGTTTTTGGATTTCTTCAAGATCAATTTTCTGAATATTTTTGGTATTTTGCAAGAACTTTTTGTTGTACAAGCTTTGCTAGCCAAACATCAAGTGTAGAACTACTTCAAATGTAGAGTATTGATAGGATCTGGGAGAATGTCTCGCTTGGGTGTAGCCAGTTGATAAGCTCCAGTCCCAAAAGTAGCAGTGATAACATAAGGTCCCAGCCAGTTACATTCAAGTTTTCCCTTCTACTCCCTGTTAGGCTGGTTCTTAGGATTCTCCCTTAGGGTGAGATCTCCCACTTCAAATTTGCATGGCTTTACCTTCTTGTTGTAAACTTTGGACATACGTGCTTGATACACTTTGAGGTGATCGAACGCTTGTTGTCTGCGCTCATCTAGTAGGTCCAGAGAATTCACCCTATCTATGCGGTATTGCTCATTAGTAATAAGACCTTGTAAAGATATCCGTAGAGATGAGATTTCAACCTCAATGGGTATTTTTGCTTCAGTGCCATAGACTAGAGCAAATGGCATGGCTCCAGTTGGTGTTCTTATACTTGTTCTGTAGCCCCATAGTGTCGGATTTAGTTGTAGATGCTAGTCTCTGCCAGACTTGCTCACAGTTCGGTGTAGGATCTTGAGAATATTTTTGTTTGATGCCTCAGCCTGTCCATTACCTTGAGGGTAATAGATTGAGGAGAAATTTTGAGTGATATGGAACTATTCACAAAGGTCATCAATGTCTTGATTTTTAAATTGGCTCCCATTGTCTGTTACAATTGAAGAGGGTATCCCGTATCTACAAATAATGTAGTTTAGCATGAACATAGCCACATGTTTGCTAGTGGCTTTGATCAGTGGCATGACCTCAACCCACTTTGTGAAATACTCAGTGGTTGTAATGATGAACTTGTGTCCAGTTGAGGAGTTGGGATATATTTGTCCAACCAAGTCAAAGGCCCATTGCTGAAATGGCCAATGTGTTATGAAAGGTATAAGTTCTCTGGTAGGAGCATGGATAATATTTCCATGTGTCTGGCCTTTAATACATGCTTTTGAAAATTGAATAGCATCTCTCTTCATGGTAGACTAGTAATAGCCTACTCTGAGCAGTTTCTTGGCTAATGAAAAGTCGTTCGAGTGTGTTCCACATACACCCTCATGGACTTCTTTTAATGCTAGATCAGACTCTTCGAGTTCTAAACACATAAGAAATGTACCATCAAGACCGCGTCGATATAGATTGTTAGTTATGAGGACATAACATGATGCTGCCCTAATTAGGGATCTTTTCTCATTTCTTGATAGATTGTTAGGGATAGTTTGGTTAGAAAGGTAAGCAATGATATTGGCATACCGAGATTGGTATAGAGTATTCAAAGCACATATTACCTAGTATTCAGGGGTATCAAATGTAGGATATGATAGATCTTTCACCAAGAAGTCATAGCGGAATTGATGTTCTTCTAGTTGTAACATGGATGCCAAGGTAGCCATAGCATCTGCAGCTTTGTTCTCTGATCTTGGTATCTATTGGAAGGTGATGAAGACAAACTATTTCCTCAGGTCATCAACTAGTTTCTTGTAGGGCATCAACTTTTCATCCTTCATTTGATACTCCCCATTGACTTGATTGATAATTAGTTGGGAGTCACCATATACGCGTAACTCTATGATCTTCCACTCCATAGCTAGCTTAAGGCCATTTACCAATGCTTCATATTCTAAAATATTGTTGGTGCATGGAAACATCAATTTGTAAGATTTGGGAATCTTGTAACCTTGAGGAGTTATGAATAGAACCCCTTCTCCAGAGCCTTGTTGAGTAAATGACCTGTCAAAGTACATCTTCCATGGATATTCAGTTAGATGCATGATTGTTTCATCAGGTAATTCAATGAGTAAAGGTTCATCATCCTGGAGTGGTGAATCAGCTAATTGATCTGCAAGGACCTATCCTTTGATAGCTCTCCGTTCTACATTTTCAATGTCAAACTCACCTAGAATCAGGACCCATTTTGCCAAACATCTTGTTAATGTTGTTCTGCTCAAAAGGTACTTTAGAGGGTCAATCTTAGCAATGAGCTTTACTATATGAGAGAGCATTTAGTGCCTTAATTTTTGTGATGCAAAGATGACTGCCAAGCATGCTTTTTTAATAATTCTATAATTAAGCTCATAAGTGACTAGTGTTCTACTAGTGTACTAGATAGCTCTTTCTTTCTTGGTTTCATCCTCTTGTGCCAATAATACTCCTAGGAATGTAGCTATAGCTGAAATGTAGGAGTAGGGGCTTTCCTTGAATAGGTGCCATAAGAATAGGAGGAGTGGCCAAGTATCCTTTCAATTCTCTGAAGTTTTCTTCACAGTGTTCATCCCATTTGAAGGTAACCCCTTTATGTAGTAACTTAGTAAAGGGTTGGACCCTATCTGCAAGTTGGGACATGAATCTCCTAATGGACTAAATTCTTCCTTGTAGCATCCTCATTTGACTGATGTTACGTGGAGGAGCCATCTCTAGTATAGCTTTAACTTTAGCAGGGTCCACCTCAATTCCTTTCGCTGAAATAATGAACCCTAGGAGCTTCCCTGATTAGACTCCAAAGGCACATTTCTTTGGGTTGAGCCTGAGTTGAAACTGCTCCATTCGATCTAATATTTTTCTTAGGTCAGCAATGTGAGTACTTCTTTCTTTGGATTTAGCCAATGTGTCATCCATATAGTCCTCCATGTTCTTGTGCATCATGTCATGAAATATTGTTGTTATGGCTCTTTGATATGTTGTGTCGGCATTCTTTAACCTAAAAGGCATGACATTCCAACAAAAGGTGCCCCATGTGCATGTAAATGTCATTTTCTCTTGATCCTCAGGGGCGATCTAGATTTGATTGTAGCCTGAGAGTCTATCCATTAATGAATACATCTGGAAGCTTGCTGTAAGATCTATGATCATGTCTATGTTTGGTAGAGGGGAGTCATCTTTCGAACATGCTTTGTTCAAGTCTCTGAAGTCCGTACAGATCCTGATAGATTTATCAGATTTGGACATGGGTACCACATTGGAGATCCATCTTGCATAGGCAATGACTCAGATAAACCCATCTTTCAACAACTTCTCTAGCTCTACTTTTACCAATAATGCAACATGAGGATGCATCTTTCTAAGTTTTTTCTTTACGAGCTTGATCCCATGAGCTATAGATAAGTGGTGCATGATTAGATTAGGATCTAGCCCTGGCATATCAGTATAAGACCATGCAAAGTTAATATTCTTCTCTTTCAGGAACTCTGTGAACTGTGTCTTCTCTTCTTTTGATAAAGATTGTGTAAGGTGGACTATTTGAGGATTTTCAACAGTGCCCAAATTTACTTGATGTGTTGGTTCAATCAGTACCAAAGATCTTTCCTGAAAATGTTCAGGGAGGATATCAAGAGTCTCATCCTTTGGCACCTCGAAGAGGTTTTTCACCATTGGATATGTCTTTTTTCTTTACTATTTTGGGATCTGATACTGCCACAGAGTGGTTTTAACCATCAGTCCTCTTTTTCTTTTTATTTCTCATTTTTTTACTAAGAAACCTGATATCCTCCTGTGACATGTTCTCGCTCCTTGCATTGGTGGAAGAAGTGTATGGTTCACAACCATTGAGATAAAAAGATAGGGTGTGATCATTAGAAAAGTTGAGGATAGGAGTAGGATTTGTTTCATTCCAATCAATTAGGTCTGGAAGCATTGATTTTAGGGAGTCAGATTCTGGGAAGGACAACATTGTGTTAGCATCAAGACCATTAACCAACATGACACAATCTGTTAAGTTAATTTCTTCAATATTTAGATCAATAAGAGTGAGATCGTCATTAAAAGGGTCATTGTTAGTTATATGCGGACCAAACTCTAGTAACTCATCAGTAGAGATCTCATCATCATCTCTTCGTAAAAGGAGGCTTCTTGCTTGTAGCCTATGAAATTATTCTAGACTTATGTATTCACCTATGTCTCCATCAATGATTAGGGGAAGGAACTTTTCTTCTACTTCAAGGGGATTAGTATCATTGGGAGGAGTGTCAGATCATTTACTAGGAGCTGAGGGAGCCGCAAACATGTGAATTGTATCTATTCCAATATCTTTAGTGGCGACAGATAGCTCTTCCCATTCATAGTCATGAGAGTCTGTGACATCATCATCAGATCTGTTTAAGTATTCAACAATGGTTATTTGATGTACCCAGTTAGCCATCTATAGATTAAAGTGGGATAGATCAAGGACATGTGAAATTGTGACCAATTTCCCCTAGTTAGGATGTAAATCCTGTTGTCGGGGTGTCTCTTGACTAATTGTTGCTATGGTTTCTCCTACCTCTTGAATGGGAGGTTTTTCTAGTAAAGGGGTGTGAAGATCTTTTGGTACCTCAAAGCTAGGTATGTTGCATTCTCCTTGGTAGTTGGGGTCCTGTGTGCCAACATGTAACAATCTCTCATAGGACCATTGATCTAGTCTATTTGTTTCATCACTCCCTTTATCTGAGTGTGGACTCTCTTTTGAAGTGGGTTTATCAATTTTAGTACTAAAACCCTGTCCTATTTTATCTCTAGTATTCTAGAACTCCATGGGTATAGGTTCAATAAGCCCTCATCCTGTGTCATTTAGAAGTCCCTTTCCTTTGTAACCCATTTGTGTGAGGAACTCATATCCCTTTCCATACTATTCTGGGGATATCTTCACATGTTTGACCTCAGCCTCCACCAGTTCTCCTTTGTAAAGCCAGTCCAGGACTGTCTGTTCTTCTATGTTATCTGAAGAAGATGTGGATGCCTTTATCACGCCAGTGGCTTTGTGTACTTCTAGCTCCTTGGATTCTATAGGTGTGAATGTTGATGAAGGTTTTCCATAGGATCTTGGTGACACTGAAAGTTCTATTAATGAGGGATTCAGGTCCAGCTTGTACTCTCCCATACCTGTTTCTTCAAGTTTCAAGGTTTTGCTAAAACCCTTCATAACCATGTCCTTGGTAGTTTTAGGAGAAACTGCATTCATAGCCTCTTTGTTATGTGGGATCATGCTACCTACTTTGATATTGTTGCAAGTGTAGTTAGCGTCTGTAGGAATCGTCACTTCCACCCCATTATGTGGGAGTTTTATGCATTGGTGGTAAGTGGATGGTATAGCTTGCATCTCGTGAATCCATGGTCTTCCTAGTAGGATATTGTAGGCCAATGGTAGAACCAGAACTTGACATATGATGTTCCTCTCAACCAGTCTTCCTTTGATAGGTAGAACAATAAGACCTCTCGAGGATCTTTCTTCCTCATCATAAGCTTTGATGGTTATCTTGCTTCTAGAGTCAATTGTTTGTTCTGAGAGACCTAGTCTCTTGATTAGATCCAGTGTAAAAATATTCAATCCTATGCCTCCATCTATCAATACACGTCTAACATAGGATTTATGAATAAGGACTTCAATATGGAGGGGTTGATTATGTGGATGGGTCAATGAATTATCATCCTCTTCAGAAAAGGAGAGGTAGTGGGGCGTTGAGATGTGATTGACCATTGATTGGAACTTATCTATATCAATATCCTTTGGGATGTTAGCAACATGTAGAGCTTGTTTTAGGATTTCCCTATGTACTGTGGATATTTTGAGCAACTCAAATATGGAAATTTTGGCAGAGGTTCATTGCAATTGGTCTACCAAGTCATATTTTTCTCCAGGAATAGTAACCACATGTTTTTATGTTGGTTTAGGAATAGTTACAATAGGAACCTTGGATGTTGATGTCAGTTTTGGAGGTCCTTTGATTGTAACCTATGCTTGGCTCCGTGTTACAACATTTGAGTCAAATGAGACACCTTTGATTGTGACCACATTGATGGAATCAGTTTTGATGTCAAGCATATTGATCACATTGTAATTTTTGGAATAGGTGTAGTTTACCTCATTACTCTTCCCTTTAGATATTTCTCCTTGATCATAATTAGGAAAAGGTTTGTTGAATGTCATATGATCCTCATTAGTAGTGTGTCTATCTACTTTGATCTTACCTCCTTCGATGAGGTCTTGGACGACATGTTTAAGCTTGAGACAATTATTAGTCTTGTGTGCCTTGTTTTTGTGGAAGACACAATAAGAGTTATCATTCCACCACCTGGGTTTGACCATTGGTTCCCATGGTTTGGAATCTGGGATAGTTAGAACTTTGTTATCCAATAGTGTTTTTAGAACAGTCTCAAGAGGCTCCCCCAAAGGAGTGAATGTTCTTTGGGGTTTTGAAGTCCATGTCCGACCCTTGCTATTATCATTGTTTTCTTTGGGTATGACAGTTGTTACCTTAGCATCATTGCTTGCTTGCATGCCATTAGTTAGATTGAATACCTCGGGTTTAGGATTAATGTTAGAGGCATCAACCACTCCATCATTAACAACATTTTTGTTTTGTTTCCACCATTTAGGCTTGGAGTTGGAGTTGTTGGTCTTGTTTTCATTTTGAAGGGTGTTCTCTCCCCTTTTGACCATGACTTCCTCAATACGGAGGGCATTTTAATCATTCTGTCGAAGCTTCAAGAGTCTTGCATTTGCAATGCATAGTTCAATTTAGGTACTAGATTATTAACGAATATCTCCATGTTCTCTATTTTGGGAATGGCTCTTGAATATCATGCAAAAATATTCCTCCATCTTTGTAGGAAGTGTGTAAATGATTCTCTAGTTATTTGTTTGGTATTACATAGGTCCATCATAGTTACATCATGTTGGATGTTTTAGGAGTAATATTGAATGAACCATTGGATCAAATCCTTGAATGTCTTGACCTTAGGGTTTAGTTTTGAGAACCACTCCATGGGATTACCTCCTAGACTTCCTGGAAACAGTCGCATGAGGTATGTGGGTTCATGCATGTATTCTATGCTAAGAGCACAAAATTCCCTCACATGGTCGTGTGGGTTACTTTCTCCCATGTACTTGTCATACTTTGGTCTCGCCACATTGGGAGGAAATGGGACCATAGTGATAGTCTTGTCAAAAGGAAATGGACAAATGGCATCCAAAGAGTATTTTGTTTTGGGTTTCTCCTTCTCCTGTTTCAAGTTTGTGAGCTTTGTTTGCATCAAATTGAGTTGTTTGGTGCGAATAGATATCGGATTTGGTACCTCCTTTTCCTTGAGTTTTTCCACATCATAATCCTTGGGTAATTTGACACCTGTGGATGCTAGATGGAGGAAGTACTTTTCTTTATCCTCATCAATCATTCTTTCCATTATCTGGTGGAACCTCTTGCTTTGTTTGAGTTTTTCATATTCTTCTTTAGTGATTTCATCCTTACTACCAGATTCAAATAAAGGACGTTCAAACTTGGGTTCTTCTTCTTCATCAGTATCTTTGGATTTTTGGTGTTTTCCATTGTTATATTCCTCGAAGGCCTCACTCCATCTGCAAGTGTCGCTATCCATTTGAGGAGAATCTAGATCGAAAGAGAACTACGAGAAGTTTCTCCTTGAAAGTGTGGTGTTTTAGGAGGAACTTTTGATCCTTTAGTTGTGTACTTGTTGCATCTTTTGTTAACCATGAAGTTGTTTCTCAACTTTGTTAACATTTCTAAATAGTGCAAGTGAGAGTTTCAGATTGTTCAAGTGGGTGTGTCTAGGTAAAAGTAATTGTTTGTTGTTGGTGGATGTAAATGATTCCAACATCAGAGGGTTAGAATGCCCTGATAGTGAGCTAGGAACCAAGTTGTTGGTAGAAAGAAGGTAGACCACACATATTGAACTGATCGTGAAAGACTGACTAAGCATGCAAGGTAGGAATTTTGAAAGAGTTTTGAAATTACAACATGGAGACCAGAAAAGACAATAAGAACCAGCTAAAGAGATAAAAGGGTATCCTAATCAACTGAGACTTTCTAAGGATTTATCATGCAAATGCCTACTATCCTTAAAATGAGCTCCCAGATGCGAGCCTCTGATGACACCAGATGCAAACCTAGAATCTGGATGCGACTATGTGCTGACCAAATGTGAGCCAGAATACCAAATGCAATCCTTAATACTTCATGTGACTTGGGAAATCTGGGATGCGATCTTATGATGTCTTTTTCAGTTTTGGTCAATTCTAAAAATTTCATTTTTGAAGTGCGTGAAGTTGCTTGTTTCTAGGTTGTGTTAGGAGGTGTCGTAATGTGTGAAAAAAAATTGTACTCCAGGGTTTGAAACTTGTTGATTGTTTTGAGGAGATTATATTTTTAATGATCTTTTGAACAAATCAAACAGTTTTGCATTGTTAGGAGGGTGAAACAAACACTCATATTTTCCTATTCTCTAGGTGGAGGATGAAAATCTTTGCTCATTGACTCAGGTAAACACTCAAATTCTAATCAAAATATAGCCATCACCAAGAATGGAATGGCTCTAGTCATGATGTTGTATTAGCTGACTCCAAACACAAGTGAGGGCACAATATGATGAGTGTCTTGGGGAAATTACTTTTTTCCTTGCACAAAGATTATCACCCTTTTGGGGATGAATCAGAAATTCTTTCAGTTGAAGTTGTTGTAGATTATTGGGCAATCCATTCAAAACCATCCCCCATAGAATTAAAAAAGGCAAAATTTAGGCATATAGCCCTATGAGTACCCGAATATATGTAGTCTCGCAAGCAAGATTCAAGTGGCTCCGCTCTACATATACTTAGATATGTTCAAGGAATGATGTCAAAATTCCATGAACAAAACTGGATTCATTTTTTGAGGCTTTAGCCTACAAGGAAGCAACTATTTATAGTGAGTTGGAAGGGTTGGCGTAAAACCTATCCTCACTTGGGTCTTCCTCGGGATATTTTTTCCTCAACTGCTAGGCCCTCTACTATTTAAGTATATGTACCAAGGATTGGCGAGCTTTGGATGTCTAGATTTGTGATTCTTTCAAAGAAGAAGAGCATACTCTCCTAATCTAAACCATTTTCTCCCAAAACACGCAAAGCAATGTTCATTCCCTCAAGCTATGTTGAGCTTGATTTAGTTTTTTCCTATTTAAGAAAAATAGGATTGCTTTGAAAAAGAAATTTTTCCTTGTTCAATTAGCCACAAGATTTAGTGAGTTGCTTGTCCACTTACTGATCCAAATTGAATTTAAATGATTGAACTTGTTCTTTGATCCCACATATTTAGTGCTTTGATTGTCCAATTTATGATTCCAAAAGAAATTATACGATGTAGTTGTTCATTGAACCACAAGATTTTAGTGATTTGTGTTTGTTCATTTAATGATCCCAAATGAAATTAAACTATGAGATTGCTTGTTCATTTACTTCCAAATTCTGTTCAACCCATAAATTGATGTGTGAGTTTCTAATTTTCCTTAAAAGGAAAAGAGCATAATCCTCTAGTCATTTTAGTGATAGATTGGAATATGTATCTTAAATTTGAAAACAAGTAAATAAAGGTCAAGATGGGGGTTGGGTAACCTGAAAAACCAAGTTAGTATCTGTTTATGTTAACTCTCATGAAAAACTTCAAGAACAACCTACAAACAGTTTTTAGGCTGCAAGATATCAAAAACACAACTTGTGAAAATGTTAGAGTTAGGCAAATGAAGTGTGCAAACTTTCTAACCAGATGCGAGCCTAAAAAATCACTGAATACGATACAGCATACTATATGTGAGCTTTCTTACCAGATGTGATAGTATGCTCCCCAGATGCAAGCCTGAACTGAAAATGATATGGGAAATCCCAGATACGAGCCTTGTTTACTGCGGTGTGATGGCATATCCCGGATACAATCCAGAATGGTAAAAAATGAGCCTGTAACAGAATTTTGGGCATGAAAATTAGTGAAAAAGTAATTGCCCCATGGTGGGTGCTAGAAATGTGTGTGTATATTTGTGCACCTGTTATCTGCAACACAACACTTCAATAAGTCATTCTATTAGTGAAAAACAAGGGTTAATGAGCATATAAACCATAACTTTAACTTATTTCTTTCTAACTAAGATGAGTGTAGAAAATAACATAAAAGGCCTCAGATTTATGCTAAATACCAGTGACATAAACAACCTAGCATGAAATATTTGATTAAAAACAAGCTATTATTTAATGAGCAATGCATATTAGTCTAAAAATGGACATTATAACAATGCATAAGCATAAACTATGAAATGAAATATGAGTTTAAGTCTATTCCAACAACATAACAATGCATTTACAATATGAGATGAAGGCTCTTTTGTGCTCCAAAATGCATACTATTTATAGAAGAATGAGAGAGAGAGAGAGAGAGGGGGGGACAAGGTTTATTAATGAGTTGAGGGACTCATTAATGGTGGTGTAAGAGCCATTAATGCTTTGAGCATTAATGAGGCATGGAGGAGACATGGGCTTAAGGCATCTTCATTAATGATGCATTAATGAAAGCCTTAAAGAAGCATGGGAAGGGTGTAAGAGGGTGGCTTGAGAAGGTTGACTTGAGGAAGGAATCTTGAGATTCCTTGAATTTCTCAAGTAGGTGGAGTTGTTAATCATTCCTTAATGGAATGTGACAACATTAGGAGGTGGGTTAGGGTTAGAATTAGAATTAGGATTAGATTAGTAAGGGTGGAAAGGGTTGAGATGGGTTAGAACCCAGGGTAGAAGTGGTTGAGATAGGTTAGGTTGGGGTTTAAGAGAATATAAATGAAATGAATTAAACTTATTTAATTCGTTTAAAATATAGGAATTAATTATTTAAGCATTTTATTGATTTTTAATAATTAAGGGGACTATATACATTTTAATTAGATTAAATAGGCTAGGGGAATGAGTTCATTGCAAGTGGGTAATTGATTTAGAGATTTATTTAATTCCTAGCAAATTAATCATTTTTAGCCATGTATTTGATTGATTTTGATTTTGGCTTAAAGTAAATAATTTAGTGATTTGATCACTTTAGGAGATTAAATTGATTTCAAAAGAATTATGCCAAGAAGTAACAGGGTCGTTTGGACATAATTGGGGGTATGATCACACTTAGGGAAAATAGGGTCCATAGTTGGAACATACCAAATTCAGCTGGTTACACTTACCACTTTGTTTTTCTACCATAGCCTTATACCACTTAAACATCTTGAATGCTTCAGATTTATCTTTTAGAAACATAACTGTCATCATTCTAGAGTAATCATCAAAAAAGAGAATAAAATATCTATCTCCATAATAGTTATTTTTCCTCATAGGTCCACATAAATCAATATGAACTAATTCTAGAATATCATCAGATGTATGGGTTTTACTTTTGAAACTAGACTTTGTCATTTTACCTTTTTGACAATTTTTGCACATGATGTTGTCTGGCTTTGTCATCATCAGCAAGCCTCTTACATTTCTTCTTCTACTTATTTTTATCATGTTGTCAAAATTCACATGACACAATATTTTGTGCCACAACCACATGTCTTCATTTCTAGTCATTAAGCAAGTGGTGTTAGTATCATTTAGATAGAATAAGTTACCTTTAGTCTGTTCACTGGTACCAATCAATTTTCCTGATTCATTGAAGATATTTGCCTTCTTGTTCTCAAATACTACTCTGTGACTTGAATTATTTAGCTGAGAAACACTCAACAGATTATAATTCAATCCTTTTACCCAATAAGCATTTTCACATTTAATCAGGTTATTCAACATTATAGTTCCTTTACCTTCAACTGGACAAGGTGTATCATTACCCATTCCTACTGTACCACCATTATAATGCTCAAAAGTATTAAAATTTTCTTTGTCACCAGTCATGTGGTGAGTGCAGCCACTATCTATAATCTAGATGTCATTCTTGCTAACCTTAGATATGAGTGCAGTTTCTACATACCTTTCATCTTCATCTGAACCATCTTTCACAGCTACAAATACCATCTTGATGTCTTCATCAGTTTTGGTATCACTATCTTCATCTTTGTAAGCAGCTAGGTAGCTAGCCTTCTTGCCTTTATCCTTGTAGTCATGGGTATCTCTTCTTTTTGATTTTTAGTAACTTTTGTAATCCTTGTTATCACCTCAGTCAGATTTCTTCTCAAAAGATCTATCATTACTTTTTTCATCTTTTCTTTTGTTAGGACATCTTGCAGCAAAGTGTCCAATCTCTCTATAATTAAAGCATACAAGTGGTAACTTGTCTTTATATTTACCTTTGCCTCTCTGCATTCTCCTTGCCATGAGTGATTCTATTTCATCTAGATATTCTTCTTCACTTTCACTTTCACTATCTCTTCTAGATGTGTGTCTCTGAATTGATTTTCTTATTCTCATAGAAGACTTAAATGCAGACTCTAAGTTTGGTAAGACACTATTATCAAAGTTATTCATCTCAAATGAAGTCAGTCTACCAATTAAACTATCAAGAGTAACTGTGTTGTTTGCTACTGCTCTCATTTATTGAATAGCATAAACTCTAATAGCATATACAGGTAGTAAGGTTCTTAAGATTTTACTTATAACCACTATCTCCTCTTCAAGTGTACCTCCAACACCTCATATAGCATTAACTACTTCTTTTATTCTTGTGTTGTACTGTGTGATGTTTTCTCCTTCTTTCATTTTGAGATCATCAAATTTTCCTCTAAGGCTTCCTACCTTGGCTCTTAGAACATTTGTATCACCTCCATGTACAAGCTTCAGTTTGTCCCACATTTTCTTTGAAATTTTGCAATCCTTGACATCTTCAAATTCAGCATCGGAGAGTGAGGAAGAAATCTCTATAACCATGCAGTTATGATCATGCTTCTCTCTTAATTGATCTACTATTAGAGATCCTGTAGGAAACACATATTTAGTATCTAAGTATTAAGTAACATTATTCCCAATACCTGATAGGTGGAGTCTTATCCTGCTCTTCCATGAAGCAAAGTTGTCTTTCTTCAACTTGGGCACATCTCGTCTGTTCATCTTGTGATCCTGACTTAGGTCTTGAAACCTTCCTTCTAAGCACACAAGCTCTGATACCAATTGTTAGTAATAACTGAGAGCGGGGGGTGAATCAGTGGCTTCAAAAAACTTTTCTTTATTCTAACCACCAATCAAATAAACCTCAGATTATTATGTCCCTTACAAGATGCATGCCATGAAATACTTTATAATAATTTACTGTCTGTTGGTTTTTCTTTTCTGAGCTTATTCTCCTTGATTACCGATAAGCAGTAAAACTTATTTACCGACACTCAGTAAATATGCAGAGTATACCGATAAATCTAAAAATGCATATGTGAAATGTAAAATAGTAAAGTAATAAACCATACACACATACCACAAGGATTTTAATGTGGAAACCCTATTAAGGGAAAAACCACTGGGACTGGTACCCCAAATTTTCACTCTTCTAAAGTGAGCCCTGTTAGGAGCCAACCCTGTTAAAGGTTACAAACACACTAGTAGGTGTGACCTTGTTAGTGTAATTTATACATAGAGGTTGTCACTTAGTATCAGGCAACTCAGTTTACTACCATCCTTGAATCAGCTTCCTTCTTAGACTGTCAATAGGCTTTAGGCAAATCTAGTGCTACTTTCATGAATCAACCTTTTTGGCACTCCTTGGGATGTACCTCAATGTATAGAAGACTTTTAAGTCCTTCTCTATTAAGAGACCTGATGCTTCAATGGTTAAACTGAAACACAATGACCTATTTCTAATGCAACTTGAATTGCAGATTTTTAGATCTATTTAAGTACATTACCTCTCTGATCAATATATCAATTCAATTCCTTTTTCTCCACACTTTCTACTATGTGATGTTGTGCTTCATTGTTTGTTGATGTCTACAAAATTATTTAGCTCTCCCTCAGCTTGATTGATCAAGACTATATGAAGTTATCCTTCATCAGTTTCTCTTCAGCATCCTCTTTCTATTCACCCTCATGATTGTGATTAATTGGAAATGAATTAAGCTTGTCTCTTATATAGACATGATATTCACTATTTCTTGATTCTTGATTCTTGGCGTGAAAAACAATCTTGCCAATCTGATTTAAAGCATAACTCCTGATTTATCTCATAGTTATCTTTATGCCAACTGTACAAATATTCTTTAAATCAATCACTTAACTCTGGTCGAATAAAAAAATGAAAACAACCAGTTAAGTCTATCTTTAGCTCTTGCCAGCTAGATATTTTGTCATTTTCTAAACTCTTTGTTCTGTCTGTCAACTCTGCAGTTAGTCATCGGTGAAAACTACTAGTTCCGTTGGTGTGACTCTAGTCAACTTCAGGATCTTCGTTTGTCGGGCATCATTGGATTTTACTCGTTAAGAAATACTATTCTCAGCTCATCGGGTGTCCTATGATTTTACTTCGTTGGGCAATACTATTCTTCTACTCATCGAGTATCACTATGACTTTGGTTCTTTGCTCTTACCGATGGTGTGCACTCTGTCAGTGTTATCTGTCACTTAGTGAATACTTGAATTTTATGCATTTGTTGAAAACATGATCTTTTTTCCATTGATTTTTTGAAGTCTTTGGCATTGTATACATGATCGTACATATGATATTAAGTTGACATCAATGACAATAAAAACCATTAACTAATTTAATGTCTTGCATTATCTTCAACTTAACATTATCAAACATTTAATCAGTTACATGTCATCAGTGTATCTGTTATTTTTATGGTTTGAATGTGCTAAAATCAGTTCTTATCATTGAACAAATTTACCCAAAATCATATTGAAGACCAAAATCTACCTAGAATTTCAACACACTATCTTAGCAATAGATGGTCATCTCTGCTCTAGATCCACCATCTATGCGGATCACTATCTGTGTAGATTGTTGGCTTTGTCTGAGATTGTCATCTCCACTTGAAAACAGTGAGCTTCCAAATCTATTGAGACATTCAAAATTTGGCCTGTTGTAGGACCCTAGAATCATTTGTCCTAGATCATTTAGTCATTTAACCAAAATTAGATATTTCATATGACATGACCAGTTTCAAGAATTATAAGAAGGTTAAGCTTCCAACACCTCTAGTCTATAGAGAGCAAAAGGAAACCACTCACAAATCTAAGGAATGTCAACATATTACCACATCTATCAAACAAGAGATTGAGTATTGCGAGAAAGTTAATAAAATCCTTTACAACAAAAAGATCTCCAACTTCATGGCCAAATATTCTATCAATAGTGCTTTCATCGCCATTGAGCAATACAACTAGATAACCTCTTGCTTCTAGGATCAATTCTTCAAAATTCTTCCATCATCATTCTTCCTTCTCTTAGATCATTAGATCAAATCAATCAAGTCAATCTAATCTTTTCAGGTTGAAAGACCTTAACCAAGGTATCATGAACCTTCATCCTCAAAGAAACACAACATTGCTTGTAGACCATCAATCCGTCTCAAGTAATATTAATCCCTTAGTGATATCCCATTTTTCTTAAGATCACAAGTCCGTCTTCAAGTAGAATAGGTGTTTCTTCAAATCCTTTTGTGTTTGTATCATCACAAGAATTTTTCATGCTTAGGTTTTGTTCCAAAAACCTTTAAATCAATCAATCAATACTCAATCAATTAATCAAACTTTAATCAAACATCAATCAATCCAATCAAATCAAATCCAATCAAATCTAGAATCAAGATCTTTGCTCCATTTCATTTCTTACACCTCTCCTGGTCTTCTGTTCTTCTAAATCCACCATTTTATGGTAGTCACTCGATCCCAAGCTAGAAACATGAGGCGTGCAACATTCAACACTATTACCCATGAGGAGAATCCTTTTGCCACTAAATATTTTCAAGGAACTGGACTACAAGATGAAGAAGTTCCCAGAGAAACTGAGCTAGTGGATCAAGAAGAAAGACCCACCCAAGTGATGGACTTCCTTAGTGATCCATACAACTTAGAAATGGTTGAGAAGGCCATTATGCACAATAGTGCTAAAATATTCTTGAATCTTGTTCATAATGGTGTCATGGTGCCTGTTGACTTTGATGAAATACTCCTTACTCAAAATGTCACCAAAGCCGTCGCTGCCACTACTGCAGCCATGGCTTCTACCTCTAATGCTACATCATCACATGACACCAGTAAAGGACCTATTAGTGAACCTTCCACTTCAGTACCCACCTCAGCACCCATGTCAGCAACCAAATCAATACCTCAATTGACACCAGAATAATTTCAACAAATCATAAGTTCTTTACCAAGAAATACTACACATAACAACACTCAAATGATGAAGAATCAAGGAGCAAGTGCTAATGTCAACAACATAGGGAAGATTTCCATGCCCTTGCCTACATCATCCCTATTTCAAACAACAGGAATGAAGACATCTGCAACCAATAAATCTTGAGCCTATCAATATATACCTCCTCCTACTATTGGTATGACCTCCACGGGATTTTCAACTTCATAGCTTGGAGGAGGAGGAGATTATGTACCATCATTTATTCCCTAGAATACTCCATATTTCACTCAACAATTCAATGAGCTCAAAAGAATTGTACAAGGTTTACAAAATGGGGGCAAGAAGGAGTTTTCTTTTGAGGAGATTTGTCCCTATCCATTTGACAAGTCTATCACAATGCAACCATTCACAGAAAACTTTCAAATGCCTAAATTTGATAAATACAAAGGTGAAACATGTCCTCTACAACATCTCAAATAATTTTACATTGCATGTCAATAAGTTTCCTATAACGAGAATTACTTAAAAAGAATCTTTACAAGGAGTCTTGGAGGCACAACTTTGGAATGGTTCATGGCCCTTCCTTATGGGTCAATCTCTACTTTCTCTGATCTTGCAGAGAAATTTGTTGGACAATATTCATATAACATTGAGCATCAAGAAACACTCAATGATTTGTTCAATACTAAACAAAATAATGGAGAAAATTTTGCTAGTTTCTTACAATGATGGAGACATATTGCAAATTGTATGCCATGGAAAATACCTGATAGTCACATAATTGACATCTTCAAAAAGAATTTGATCTTTGAGATGTCTTTCCAAATGAAAATGGATTCACCTAACACCTTTGAATCCCTTGTCAAGAAGGGAAAAGACATTGAAGATGGCCTTTTGAAAAGAGGTAGCATCAAACATTATACTCCTTCAAACATTATACTCCTTCCAACAATGATAAACCAAAATTCTGGAGTAAAAACAAAGGAGTTGTCAATGATGGAGTGACTAAAGCCAAGCGTGTTCAAACTGTCCAAGAATCCAACAATAATAATCAAAACAATCGCATTAACAATCAGAATCAATATCAAAATTGCAACAACAATCAAAATCAGAATCAGAATCAAAACAATTGTCAGAATCACAATCAGAACAACAATCAATAACCATGCAATCAATCATTCATGTTTCCTCGCAACAATAAAAAAAACAACAATAATAATAATGACAATTGACAATGGCGACAATTCACAGCTTTGGCAGAACCTCTAGATGTGATCTTTAAACAACTTGCGGATGAAGGAATGATAATCTATCCAAATACTCAACCGTTTGATGAGAATCAACCTAAACCTATTTTGTATAGAGATAATGAATATTGTGATTATCATTGCATCAAGGGGCATGATACCAAGAAATGCATGAAGCTTACACACTTTGTGCAAGATCTCATTGAGGATGGGAAAATTGAAGTTGAAGGTTAGAATGCATCCTCATCAAATGTGAAACTTAAAGTCTACAATCAGCCCTTCCCACTTCATAATCAAAACACTGCATCAAACGCGATCCCATATGATTACTCTACCAATACTATCATAGGCCATGATTGAACATGTGGGAGCCTAAATGAAAATGATATCTTTGGGTTTGACTCTCTTTGTGTCCTCATTGAAGAAGCTGACATGCATGTTAACACCATAATCCTCAAAGATATTTATTGTAATGCTACCACACACAGACCCAGAGTCACTGTCCAAGCTGCCGATAAACCTTCTACATCTTCAAATCCACCTGCTGCTTGGCCTACCTCATGCTATGACCTATTATCTCAGTTAGGGAAGATGCCTACAAAGATATCCATTCTAGAGCTCCTGACAACCTCGCCAATTCATAGAGAAATCCTTGATAAAGCTCTAAATGAATCACGTGTCCCTAAGAACATCAACACTACACAATTCCAAGCTATGATAGGGAACTTAGCCACACAAGAACATCTTGTCTTCACTGATAAGGAATTTCATGTTCCTGACCTGCATCATAATAAGTCCCTCCATATAGAAGGAAAAATCCAATCCACAAGAATAAAATGAATCCTTATAGATGGTGGATTTGGCTTGAATTTGTGCACATTGAAAATGATTTGTAATATCGGTCTTTCTAAGGACCACATCGATGCAGAAAAATGAATCACAATAAAGGCCTATGATGATCGAGAGCGAGATAGCAAGGATCTGATCACACTACCCTTACAAGTGGGCCTGACCTTGATTGAAACTATTTTCCATGTGCTGGATCTAGATCTACCTTATAATATCTTGTTGGGATGACCATGGATACACGCTATCAAAGGTGTACCCTCTACTTATCATCAATGTCTAAAGTTCCCACATCACAGTAGAGAAATCACAATTCCTGGAGATCCTGAGCCCTTTCAATACTACAAGAGATTGGAAGGAAAAAAATCTAACTATTGTCCATTGAATGAGTTTGGCTGATATTCTAATCAAGAAACCCCTGTTTCAAACACTCCATTAGTTCCAGAAAATACATCAGAAACACTAGCTAAGCAATCCAAAGGAAAGGAAAAACTTACTAAAGACAAGGTTATTGAAGACAAACCCTCCTCATCTGAAGCAAAGGCCACTTTTATAGATCAAGGCATGAGAGAGCATAAATTTGAAAGTGATCTATGTATTGGGAAACTCCCTTTGTCTCCAAAGTCTTATGGAAGACAATCACCATTACCCCCCTCTAAAGAAAAAACACTTATGCATTGCAAATCAACTATTTTTGAACATTGGGAGTCCCTATCAGATGAACACATGGAATACAATGTCCTTCATTGGCTCTATAGTGATGAAGAAGAACGACCTATAATTTTCCCCAAAGGAAAGTATCCTAATGTTACTCCCATTGTCAAAAGCATGGGATATCATGGTATGGGCCTTGGAGCTAATGAAACAGGTAAGAAAAAGATCATAATAGCCAATGGCTATCCTAAAGGACATGGATTGGGTTCCATAGAGACCAAGACCAACTTCGCTAAGGATTACTGTTTAGCTACCTCGGATTCAGACACTAAGGAAGAGTTCTTTGAAATTCCTTTCCACTATGTTGAAGATGACCAAAAAAAAAAATACCATGTCTTCACTATCACCCAAGCCAACCTTTCATCCCCTCGTCTACCCCTCACAAAACCTGAATTAATTGACTGGGATCAGCAAAACTCATCACCAGCTTTGGACGTTTGTGATTCGGATGAGGCAGTTTTAGCCCTCTTTGGAATTTAAAATATTTGAGAGTACGAACATCAAATCCACTATGGTGAACAAGCCTACTTTAGTATCCAAGTCAACTCTCTCAATCGCAAAAATGAAAAAGAAATTAAAAATAAAAAAAATGAAAATACATCCTCTGGTGAAAACCTCTCGCAAGCACCTTTGGATGAAGAAAAAGATAAAATAAAGGATGCTTCCTCTAGTAAAAACCTTTCGAAGGTGAAAAAGGAGGGAGAGGCTAACTTTCTATTTATATCCTTATAACTAGAAGTGTCCTCTATGATTATTGAAGACACTATTCCAATTAATCTGGGCACAGAAATATATCCACACATCACCTACATTGCAATTTCTTTCAGTGATCAGGAAAAGAAAGACATGACAGTGGTCTTGCATAAACATAAAATCAACTTTGCCTGGACTTACAAAGACATGCCTAGGCTAGATATCAATCTTTTCATGCATCATCTGGTTGTAGATCCAAGTGTAAAACCTATTAAGTAGAAACTTTGCAAGATGCATCTGCAAGTCACGCTGGTAGTCAAGGTAGAGCTTCAAAAAATGTTGGATGCTGAAGTAATCAGACCAATTGATTATCCTGAATGGGTTTCTAATATTGTACTAGTAGGAAAGCCTTCTGGGGGCATTCACATCTGCACTGATTTCAGAGACCTAAACCTTGCATGTCCCAAGGATGATTTTCTACTCCCAAATATTGACATTATAGTGGATTTGACTACCAAACATGAAATGTTATCTCTTATGGATGACTTCTCAAGTTACAATCAGATCAAGATAGCACCAGAAGACCAGCACAAAACCACATTCACAACACCTTGGGGCACCTTATGTTATCAGGTGATGCCCTTTGGCCTTAAAAATGTTGGAGCTACTTATCAACGAGCAATGACTACCATCTTTCATGATCTTTTACATGTCATCATAGAAGATTATGTAGATGATCTTTTAGGAAAATATAAGACAAGGGAATCACATATTCCTATCCTTACTACCATTTTTGAGTGATTGGAGAAGTATAAGCTTAGGTTGAATCCTAAGAAGTGTGTCTTTGGAGTACAATCTGGTAAGCTGCTAGGATACATTGTGTCACGACGTGGAATAGAATTTGATCCAAAGAAAGTGAAAGCAATCCTAGAGATGCCACCACCCAAAACATTCAAGAAATTATGTATTTTACAAGGAAAACTGTAATCAATCAAAAGATTCATGTCACAAATAGTAGATAAGGTGCATCCATTCTCTCATCTCCTGTGTAAGAATATCAAGTTTTAGTGGGATTGCTTATGTCAAAATGCATTTGAGAAACTGAAAGGATATATGGCTAATCCACCTCTGTTGGTACCACCTATTCCTGGCCATCCTTTGATTTTTTACATATCTACTACAGATGTCATGTTGGGAGCCCTCCTAGCCCAATTAGATGATACCGGCAAAGAGAGAGAAATTTACTATCTCAGTAGGACTCTTATTGGCTATGAGTTGAATTATTCCCTAATTGAGAAGGCATGTTTGGCTGTTGTTTTCTGTAGATAGAAATTATGACATTATAGGCTTAATCATAAGATTCATCTTGTTTCCAAAATTGATCTACTCAAATATCTCCTGGCATGTGCTACTCTTACTGGTCATACAATGAAATGGGTCATGATCCTTTGTGAGTTTGACATTGTTTATGTGGATCAAAAAGCTATCAAAGGACAAGTAATTGTACATCAGTTAGCTGAAGAACCTGTTGACAGTAAAAATCCTTTAATCACAGATTTTCCAGATGAATCAGTCCTTAATCTTACCCCGAATACACCATGGAAGCTTTATTTTGATGGATCCTTCACTCAGAAAGGATCGGGGGCAGGAATCTTGTTTATTACACCAAAAGGGGATCTCATCCCTAAATCTTATAAATTACAATGTCCTTGTACTAACAACATTGCAAAATATGAAGCCCTTGTACTTGGACTCCAGTAGGCCATACAATGGAAGATTCTCAATTTATTGGTGCTTGGTGATTCACAATTGGTTATCAAACAAGTTATGGATTAATATCAAACAAAGGATGACAAGTTTCTTCCCTACCATCGTACAGTTGAAGATCTCAAAATGCATTTCAATGAGTTAATCTTCCAAGAGATCCCTCATACAAAAAACAAAGTAGCAGATGCCATGGAAATAATTGGGTCTTTGATCACCATGCCAGAACATAGCACATAGTGTGAGTTTCTTGTTGAGAATCTTATGGTCCCTACCTGTGACAAACTAAATTCTGAAATGGTGTGTGAAATTGCTAAAACTAATTCCCCGTGGTACCAGGAAGTATATTCCTACCTTCGTGATGGACATACCCCACTTACCTTAACTCCCAATCAACATAAAACCTTCATTCATCACACTTCCCGATACACTATCCTTGGTGATACCCTTTTCTGAAAGCATTTTGACGGAACTCTTTTAAGGTGTCTAAATTATGATGAAGCATAAATGTCCTTGGAGGAGGTACACAAAGGAATCTGTGGGGCTCATTCTAGTGGACTTACTTTGGCCAAGAAGTTGTTATGCACTAGATATTACTGGCCTACTATGGAACAAGATGCCTACAACTACATGAAGAAGTGTGTGCCTTATTAGTAGCACGTTAATTTTATACACGCTCCATCCCAATCCCTTCAGCCCACCATCACCCCTTGACCTTTTTCATGTTGGGGTCTTGACCTCATTGGCCAGATTTTGCCTAATTCTTCCAATGGCCATAAATACATCCTTGCTTCTACCGATTACTTTACCAAGTGGGTCGAAGTTGTTCCTCTCACCTTCACTACTTGAAAATAGATTTTGAAGTTCATTATGAACTATCTTATCTACCACTATGGCATTCCTCAAGATATTGCTATTGATAATGGAGGACCTTTCAAGAAAAAGGATGTCATAGAGCTATGTAGAAAATTTAGTATTACCCACCATACCTCTTCCAAGTACTTTCCTCAAAGAAACAGTCAAGCTGAGGATACAAATAAAACCATCCTTAGAATCCTCAAGAAAATAGTCGATGAAGCTGGCCGTGATTGGCACCTTCACCTCAATCCTTCCCTTTAGGCCTATTATACCTCCATTCAAACCCCCATAGGAGCCACCCCCTTCACCCTTGTTTACGGTACTAAGGCTATTCTACCCATTGAAATTGAGCTCCCTTCCCTCATAATGTCTCTCAAGAATCTGTTGTCCGAAGAACAATATAGAGTTTCCTTCTTGCAAGAGCTAGAACTCCTTGATGAGAGACACCTCAATTCCCTAAAACACCTCCACATGTATCAAAATCACCTTCACCTTCAGTTCAACAAATGGATCAAGCCTCATCAGTTTGAGGTTGGTGATCTTGTCCTGCAACACAATATGAAGAACCTCTAGAACCATGAAAAGAAAGGAAACTTTGAACCCAATTGGTTGGGACCCTTCATCGTCACAACAAAGTATGGTTCTGGCACTTATTAGATTGCATCACCAGAGGAAGATCCTATCCCTGATCCTATAAATATTGTACATCTCAAGTGCTTCTATGCTTGATCTGTTAGTAGTTCATTGTACAGCCAAAATTGTCAAAAATAAAAATAAAAAAATCAGAAAAGCAAAAAATCAAAAAACATTCAAAAAGCAAGCAAAAGAAAAAATCCAAAAAAGCATAAAAAATTACAAAAGATTGAAAAAAGTATCAAAAAAGAAAAAGAGAAAGAGAAATAAATCAATCCATCTATGAAAACCACTTTGGTGGCGCAATGGATAAGTACCATCGTGAAAACCTATCTCAGGTGCCATGTGTAGTCAAATCCATCATCTATTTCCACATTCTTTCCATGCATCCTACATCACCTTCAATAATAAAAGTCACTACCCATATCTATGCAGATAGTTCCTTGACCATTTTCCACCTCCGCAATAAAAATTCCCGCATGACTGAGCTTACCATATCAACACTTGGCTTTGTTCTAGACATAGTGATAGCAAACATTTCCAACAAATTAGCAGATAGATTGAGTTTCCTAATGATTGTTCTATTCACAAGAAATTACCAGAAAATTCCCATTTCTATCAATCAATCTTTGGCCCATTAGGATGCATCCTTCAGGTGTCGACTGTTCTATCAATCCTCACGTCAAATTTTTTCATGGCAAGAACTTTTGGACTAAATGACCACTTCGTTAGGATGCCTTTTTGTTGATTTTATCTTGTGTTTTACTATGTCCTTATCGCAACAGCCTTGATCTTTTATATCTTGGTTCATTATGATGATTATATAGTGAAATATGTGTCATTTGTAGTATGATCTACTTGTCATAGTTTTTTAGTGCATTTATGTTTTGATATTTAGTTATGACTATGTATGCCTCACTGGGGCAGGATTCATGCATCTCAAATCCCTAAAAAGATCTAGATGTATTATGTCTCCTCATGAGTAACATTTCATAGATCTCATCATACCTGATATCTTGCATTCTTGTTCCTAACAACCTATTTGTCTGAGTGTCTAGTCCACACAAAGGAACCATGTCACTTGTGCTTTCTAGCACATGGTGCATAACTCCTTTTGCAATATCAAACTAGGGTGTGCTCTCCAACATTAACACGATATCAATCCCACTATCATCATGTAGTTACCATTTGCATTTTAGTTAGGTCATATTGCATTTTGATTTTTCTCTTGGAAACGATTTCTATTCATTCCTTTTATCCAGTCACCTAAGTGATTTTATTAGACCTATTTGATACACACAAAAATAGTGTTCCCATATGTCTCATATTGCATCAGGTTACTTATGTTCTTCATTAGGTTCATTCATTAATCATATATCATTATTAGTTGCATTGTTACTTCATTCATTAATCATTATTCATTAAGGTTACATTTCTCTTCATTACATATGTTAGTTGCATCATAGTTGTTCATTAATCATTATTCATTACAGTTGCATTGTTAAGTCCATTCATTAAAGTTGCATCATTACTTATTATAGTTGCATATAGTCATTCATTATCCATTCATTATTTAGTTGCATTGTTAATTCCTTACCATCTTTTTTAGGATTCATTCATTTTAGGATTCATTACATCATATATACATTTACATTCATTAACCATTACATTACATTAATACATGTCAAAATACATCCATCTATCAGCATTAACACATCACATCTAACATATATATATAAGCATCCCATCCCTGCATCACAAATACGTCAGCATAATCATATACATTCATCTCATCCTGCATGTCAGTCATAAACATCATATAACATATGTAATATAACATCAGAATGCATCCATACATCCTGTATAAACATCACATCATATAGCATCATAAATAATGTCCATAAATCAAGTCCAAATAGTCCACAAAGTCCATGTATATATCTAAAAATGTCAAATTCATACATAATGTGTCGCGTAAGTCATACAAAAATGTGTATCAAAACTCATCTGAGATGAATCATGGTGGTGGCTACGATGGTCCTGCACCACTGCCTAGATGCGGTGGTAACCCCACTGATCCCTATTGTTGGTTGTATTTCTTATTTTGGAAATTTTCCTTGTTCCCTGTCCTTTTCTCTGTTTCTGGTAGTTTCAAGTTAGTTATCTCTTGTTCATTGTGGCCTTACCTATGTCAAGTTTTCAGGTTTTCAAGCCTAAACCTAACTAAATTTGCAAAACCTTGAAAACCCTAGGTTTTCCAAGTGTTAAACGGTAAAAACAAACCCTAGGTCATGGCGCTTCTATTTTAAAGTTAATTTTTCCATCCACTTAAGGCATGTGTTTTAATTTAAGCTGCCTCATCACGTTACCCCGAACGAATATTCCAATTTTCTTCCCGACTTCGCGTTTTCCTTTTGTCACGTGGTCTCGTTCAAAGTTTAGCATATTCCTTCAGTATTACGAGACAACAATTTTTTCATGTCGGGTAGTCGCAAGATAGTTATATCATAAGGCTTTATGCAAAGGGGACCCACTGCTTAGTCGGGTAATCGCAGGAAATTCTCAATAGTTATCAAAATATCTTCAGACTTTGCGATTACCTTATGTCGCTTTATTGCCAAATGAATCAACATTAAAAGTTAAGCAAGGCCTTCATTCGCGAGGTCTCGTGAAAGAAAAATGGTTAAGAGATTTTGAAGGAGACTACGCGACTGACCGTGTGTGGTTTGTAGTAAAGTATAGTCGGGATGTCGCTAGAACAAGATGATGATTCAGTTCTCCATTTTGCAACAAGTGAACTAATGATTGTGTGACATGTGTCATAAGGTGGGTGGATGTTAAAGGATTGTCGCATGGTCGCCAGAAATAAAAAGTGGACTCAGCGACAATGAGACTAAGTGTTTTCTTTATAGTCGCGATGTCTGAGAAAGATTTAAGGGTATGCATGAACATTTAACGATTAAGCGACAACCGTCAGATGAAGGAATAAGAGGATCTAATGGTGGTTGCAGATTCTGAGAAGAAAAGTGCCCAAAGGGAAAAGTCCTCCCGAATTGGCGATTAAGGTATGTCACACAGTCGTCAGAAGTGGAAAAAGGGCGCATGTAACCTATTAGGGTAAAGTTAAACATTCAGGACTTGTATCCCGTGATTGGGAGACTAAGCATTGTCGCAAAGTCTTGAGATAAAATTAAACACTCAGCGACAAGGAGATAACCGTAAAGGTTAAACAAGATAGTTAGTCGCAAGGTCTCAGAAAGACTAATGAGTTAGTCTTAACTGTGCGTGACTATGTTTTTAGATGGGTCGCGTGATCACCAGATAGTGACTCGGGTCAGTCAAGGGTATGAAAATCCATTGTCGCTATGTCTTGAGATGAAACCATGGGTTAGTGACACAGGTCCACGACAAAAAGACTTAATGCAGTCACGCAGTCGCTTGATCACAAAATCTAAAAGTGGCGGTAGTTTTTTGATGTGACAATATGAATCACTCAGTGACCAATCACAGGCTTGTGTTTTGATTACTGTGCAAAAAAGAGTAGCTGAGATGTAAGATAGTTAACGAATCATAATGTGACATGTCAGGTCTTTTAAATGTTGTATGATTGTTCCGAGGATTCATTTTTAAAAATTTGATTTCCTGTCAAGCTCAGAAACTACGGCTAGGTTTTTGTTCAAGTTCACAGCATGTCGAATTAATGGCAGAACTGATGTTTCCAAATTATGAGCTATGTACTCTGAATGACGGCTATAAGGAGTTAATGGTGCATTCATTTTCATTCACCATGCTTTCAATTTTCAGAGCCCAAATTGTTAATTTTTCAGAAAAGGGATATTTTTCTCAAGTTGCAATATTTCCAAAGTTGATCAAAGAGTTCTAAATTTTAGGAAATTGTGCAAGACGGTCAGTTAATCTCTGTGTTAGATTTGTTTCAATATCGGTTAGGAGAAAGAGATTCAGGGTGTTGTAAGTATGAGCGGGGCTATGAGCGTTTCTTCCACAAGTGGAGGAAGTGAAGAGGAACAAAAAGGAAAGGCGAGTTTCTCTGATGAGTTTCTCCGTCTCCTGCCTGGTTCAACGCAGAATAAGAAAGCTAATGCTAATGTTCTCCTTGATGAGTACAAGGACATTCGAGATGTTGTGACTCTAGGCACAACAAGTTTCTCCCTTTTTACTTATTTCTATAAGAATTCTGATAAGCCCATCCCAGTATCAAACCCTTGGACCTGTGGTTTGGCTAGGTTACTTGTTCCTGATGTCTTCCTAGATGTAGAACTATTCTTAGACCTAGCCAATCACTATGATGTTTTGACAAAGACCATCAAAAGGGATGATGGCACTACCCTTTTAATTTTGAATAGGAACTCATTCATGCAAGATTTTGGCTTATTTATCACCATGTCTACTAAGATTGACATGACAAGGCAGGAGAAGAGGTATAGTTCAAAGCCTAGTATTGCCAAGGGCTTATTGCAAAAACACATGTTGAAAGAAGTGAAAAAGTACTTAGATCCTATGGCTGAGCCAAATCCATATTATTATAAGGATCTACACTTCTACATTAAGTATAACTCTTATGCTCTATGTAGAGTGCTAGGTAGAGATGGAGATGCAGAAAAAATCAATGCTGGCATCCTGATGATGGTGATAGACTTACAAGAGGTGCATTTAAGCACCAGATATGATTATATACAGCACATAATTGATGAAATGCATGAGGGTTTCATTACAACCCAGAAAAGACTAAAGAATCCAAAGGAGAAGGACCCTAAATTCTTGCACTACTCAGTCCTTATGCATCTCCTCTTATATTTCAGTTTTGTAATCATGGATGTTCATAATTTAACTCTCCAAAGATTCTACCAGTCAGCACCAAATCCTATCCAATTTTGGGTCAGGGTTTGAAATTACACTTCTAGGGAGTGTGACTACTGTGCTTTTCAGAATTGGATTGTGTATCCAATGGTGTAGAGTCTGGAAACAAGTAGAACAAGAGTCCCATTGAAGATCATACAATTGCTCAGGCCCTGTGATTATACAGATAATTGGCCTAGAAAACACAATTGGGGTGATTTCTTCTTGAGGAGAATTATACCATTATCAGGGTATATGGGTGTATTCACCCACCTCATTTATTACCTTATCATGTGCCTGCAAGAGTGGCTGCAATGGAATTCATATGGAAGCTATTATTAACAGATAATGAGCACTTTGCACCGCACAAGAAGGGGACTATAACCCCTAGGCAGTTCAAGATTCTCAACTTTACAATTGGCAAGAATGCCATTGATGAAGTGGGTCAGTGGTTGGAAAGATATAGAATGGGGGCATCCCCCTATAGATACATTGATCCAGAAGGCTTCATGGCAGGGGTTAGGAAATTATATACTCCTACTATCCCTAATACGAATGTCCACTATGAGTGTATTAAAGAAGATACAACAAGGAACATCTTGGATGAAGCTGATATCCATATTAGAAGACTGAGGATCCAGGAGTTGCTAAAGCTGGAAAACAAAATAAAGAGAAATGGGTTGTCTTTTGGGGGTTTTTACCCTGACCTCCCATACTTTGATAGAATTAAGGCCATGATAGACAACTATTATGTGCTTATAGAGCAACTGGATACAGTCCTGGACAAGAAAGGTGCTCAGACACCTGAACACTCAGAGTCAGAATATGACAGTGGTAGTGACAGTGATTATGCACGTCCTACTATCTATCCTTCACCACAACAAGCCTCAGAGCAAGAAATGGCTGAGATCCCACAGTTGCAGGGAGCAGAGGGTCATATTATCGATCTGACAGTTGCTACTCAACCTGATGATGTAGAAGAGCCTGCTGCAAAAAGGTAGAAATTGGAATTGGGGCAGCCTTCAATGGAGAGACAAAGTAAGAAAAAAGACAAGGCTAAGGCCTTAGTACCTGGCACTAGGTTATATGACCATAACCTAAGGAAAGCAATCAAGTAAGGCAAGAAGCAACGACCTGACCTAGAAGATGAAGTTGAGATAGCACTCAAGGCCTGTGTTGATGAAAGATTGCTTTATCAACAAAAATTCCTAGATGATGATAGATTTATTAAAATAGAGGAGTTTAAAGACTTCCTAAGATGGCATAAAATAGAGAAAATAAGATCCCAATTAACTGTGGATAGAAAAGAAACAATAACAAATGAAGCCCTAGTGGCTTTACAGAATTATGATCCTGGAAATGAGGATATTTCACTCAAGGATGCCAGGAAAATGGTGCTGGGAAGTGGAATATTATTGGCTGAGGGATGGGATTTGGCATCTGCCTTTATCATAGACCAAATTAGAAAACAACCAGATCTCAAAATGGCTAGTGAGGTCCAGATGGGGGATATAATAAAAGGATTTGGGTATAGCCCAAAAAATCAGGCTTTTGCAATGTGGAGCCTAAGCCCAAAAGACCAAAAGCCCCAATTAGTAAATATTCAAGAAAATATGGTGGGCAATCAGATGGTGTGGTATGTACAAAATACAGGGGACTTAAAAATCTCCCAAATTATGACACACTGGGATCAACTGAATGAAGACAAGACCAAACAATTGTCTGAAAGGTATAGTACTTTGTTGGAAGAAACAAGTGCATTATCTAAGGACAGGGATATGTGCCACATACAACTGTACCATTAGGATCAGATGATCAAGACATTAACAGAAGAGTTAGAAGCAAAGCCTGAGGTGGTATATGTACCGACACAACCACCACCAATGCAAATTGAAGATAAGTCTAAATCAGAAGAGGCTGTGGAACAAAAGGTAGATGAAGAAAAGGGAAATGCAATTGCTTTGAAGGCATTGAAAGGCATACTACAGCATAGAATTGAGATTCTAAAGGATAAAGCTGATGTTGTAGTCAATACATACAATAAGTTTCCAGCCTTGCATACTGAGGTAATGGGGCACCTTGCCATTCTAAACCCTTACTTTACTAAATGGTCTGCTAGGGAAAATTTATTTGAGAAATTGTCATCTTTACAAGACATAAGACCAGATTTTCTTGAAATAGTAACTGAAGTAGGAGATGAGATCAAAAGAGTCAATATTGCTCTCTCATTTTTTAAATGAAAATTAAATCAGGTAGAGGTTAAATTGAGCCTCTTTTCAAATGATCTTAATAAGTTTATTCCTTCCTTGAGAGGAGATGATGACCAAGTAAAGGCTGTAGATGCCTGAAAGAGTGAGTTTGATAGCAAGATGCCTAGTGAAGAGGAATTTATCTTGGGAGCAGATGTTGATATAGAAGGATTCAATAAAATATTGGATGAAGCCTTCAAAGCAGAGACTGATATCAACAAGTTCCTACTTGATATCAAAAACATCACTGATGCTAGATGGGACAGACAAAAGGTGCAAGTAAAAAGTACTCAGGACTTCAAGTGGCCATTGGATGATGAAGTGAAAGCTTGGGAAGTGATGACTACACCCAAGAAAAAGAATCCTGTAGTAGAAGAAGAAATCTAGGACAATGAGTAAGGTGAACACTTGGCACTACACTGTTCAAAACAAGAGGGACAGTTATTGCAAAAGGAGAATGTAGGTGAGTATGTAAGCACAGCTATCCGGACTCAACATAAATACTACCAACTACCATCTATGCAAATCTGATTGCAGTCGCCAGATCGGGTGAAGAACCAAGAATATCTGTTTATATCTTTTGACTTGGTCATTTCATCGCTTCTTCTCTCTCTTTCTTTTTGTCTCTCTTGTAACTTTAGGGTTAGGTTTTCTATGACCATCCGAAGCTTGTTGCATCCTTAAGGGATTACAAGATGGTCAAAAACCTATTTATAGCCAAAGAGTTGTTATTGTAAGAAGTCTTTGATGTTGGAATGTTTTGGAAAAGAGATAATATATTACAGAATTTAGATGTTCTAAACTTCTGTCTATCTTTTGAAGCTGTATAATCATTCATGTATGGAAAGCTGGATCATATAAATAATATATGGTGCAATTTTACTCTCTTCCATTACTATCTCTTTATTCTCTGTGTATGCTCTTTTATGTTAAAGTTTGCAAGGCATTCTAAAGCATTTTGGTTAATAGGTAACTATCTGATTACTTGCAAGTTTCTTTTAAGGAAAGAACTAAGTTTTGTGAGTAGTTTCAGGGAGCATACTACTTTGTTTAAAGATTTGATACAATAGTTTTGAGGTGATAGGGTAACTTGTAAGGCAACTTATCTGAATTGTATGTGGATTGTAAGGCAACCTGCTGTATTTTGTTTCTATGAAGTCTTAGCTTATTTGACTCTATAGCCCAAAGGATAGGCACTGGTCCAGAAATTAGTCTGATAACCTATCTTTGTCCAAGTTATTTCAAGATATCAAAACCAATTTAATCAAAATACTCTTGTTACTAAGAACAAACAA
Source organism: Thuja plicata (assembly GCA_018584345.1). Lineage (NCBI taxonomy): Eukaryota > Viridiplantae > Streptophyta > Pinopsida > Cupressales > Cupressaceae > Thuja > Thuja plicata. The sequence goes on along the minus strand of MU224866.1, from coordinate 1,423,717 downwards.
ACTAAACTCAGTAAGGACCTATGTCAGCAGGACAGTGTCCACTTTAGTGATTCCTTAGAGAGTGAATCATTAGGTTATCCCTCCTACGTCAAAAGGAAGAAGGATCAAAGTCCTTATATCACTGGTTTTGGCTATATTTAAGATCATGGTTTGTATGGTTAAATCTTGCATCTGGTTATGCTTGGTCATTTGCAAGGTGATTTATCAGTTGGTTTAACAAAGGTACATAGAAAATCAGTGTCCACATTAATACATACTGTGCAAACAGAAATTATAAAAGGTAAAACCTGCCTGAGTATATGTGGAACTCAAAAATGAAGAAGGACCTTATGTAGTCCTTAGAAATTAGGCTTTTCTTGTCTCTGAATCAGTATTAGAAGGCATGATGTTCAAGTAGTCATTTCAAGCATTGTGATTCATACAAGAAAAAGCCCTAACACCTATGAAGCCTAACCTGTACTACAGGATATAGACCTATCTGTATAAGGTAGCTCTTGATTTTCCTCTGGCACAACTCTGTGATATAAAGTCATATAGTAAAGGGCCTCTCACCCTCTTACGCCAGCCTCCCTCTACGTCACAAAGGCGTCTACTAACACCTCCCTAAATCTTGTTGCCATCCCTGTGTCTCAAGCTATATCTCAGTTGGTATTGTATGTCTCTATGTGGATCCACAGAGAGTCTCACGCTACTGGTAGAGCTACTATCTATGCTCACATCGCTGCTAGCTCCTTTGCATCCCCATGATCCTCAATAATCACGAACACTCCACTGTCAACCTGAGCCTATAATAAATCTAGTGCACTATCTCCCTGAGTTGTCTCCGCTGCTAGCTCCCCCTTTATCCTAGCTAGATCTATCTGTAAGCTACTCGATGTGGCCTGAGTAGTTTCCGGTACCCCTACAGCCTCTGGATCTCTGCTTGCGCACTCACCTCAGTCACCCAAGATGTCACTAGCAATCCCTATACCCTACCTAGCTCAGTCTAAAGACTGTCCCTCTCAGCTACCACTATGTCATGAACCTCCTGAGTTATGTGCCCAGCTGGTGGTCCCTGTCCCTGTGGCCCCTATGGCCTATGTCCTTGTCCCTTGTTAGAAATAAGGTGTCTCAACCTTGTATATTTCCTTACATTTTATATTTTCCAAATGTCGACACTTTGGACAATGTGTAAGGTAATCATGACTGAAATAGTTATGATAGATTCCTATGATGGTCATTAATATTTGTTAGAGATAATTATGGAAGATTTGATAATGGGTGAAGACATGTGGCAACTGATCATGTTGAGTACTGTATTTTCGGGTTCCTATTTTCTCAAAGAATGGTAAAACCCTAATATGACTGTCTTTGGAAGTTGCCCTAAAAAGGGAAGCGCATGATATAAGTGTTTTTAGGGTTGTGAATCTGAGTGAGAAGTTAGTGTATTGTTGGAATATTTTTATGCTTCCAAATTTTTCTTCAAGTGTCGATTATCTCCTAAAAGAACTTGCATTGCAAGTGTATTGTAAACAGTAATAGTTTTAATTAATACATTGTGCAGGTTTTGGAGTGCTGGGGTTTTTTACCAAAAGGTTTTCCCCAGGGTGAATCATTGTGTCATTCTCATTTTTTCTATGTATGCATTTTATTGTATTATCATTCTGTAATTGCTAAGGGTTAAATATGAATTTGCATGATCCTCTTCTAGGGAGTTTAGCATAGGGAACTATTTTCCGCACACTTAGTTTCCTTTCAGTTGGTATCAGAGCCTGGCCAGTTTTGGTTATATTTGTTAGGGTACAGGTTTTTTGAGCTAATCTCCAATTTGGTGGGAGTATTGTTGTAGAGTATTCATAACCTTATTCCAAGAAGAGATGGCAGGTTCTTCATACAGTAGAATGGAGGTGGAAAAGTTCAATGGCACAAACTTTGAGTTATGGAAACTCAAGATGGAAGACATGCTTGTAGAATATTATGTATGGGAGGTGGTTGATAATGATATCAAACCAGTAAAAATGCCTCAAGCAGATTGGGATCTCAAGGATTGGAAAGCTAATGGTCTCATTAGACTCTTTCTAGCAGATTCTATTCTCCTGAATGTTCTCGATGAGAAGACTGCAAACAAATTGTGGACACGGCTTGGGTCTATGTATTAGGTCAAGTCCTTGGTGAATAGATTTTTCCTGAGAAAGAAGTTGTATTTTCTGAGAATGGAGGAAGGAGGATCCATTATAGATCACCTAAACATGCTTTAACATGTTGATTGCATAGTTGACATCAACTGGTGTCAAGTTGGAGGAGGAGGATCAATGTATGACCCTGCTATGTTCCTTCCTAGATTCATGGGACCATCTTATGATGGCCCTTGGGAGTACTATTGTCACTTTCCAAATGGATGATAGTGTTTCTTCACTTTTATCTGAAGAGATGCGAAGAAAGACTTCTGATTCAACCAAGGAAGCCCTTGGTGTTTGCGGTAGATCCAAAGATAGAGGAAATAAAAATGACAATAAGTCTGAAAAGAGTAGATCCAAATCCCGTGGGAAATCTAAGACTCCTGGAAAGTCTAAGGTAACATGTTGGAACTATGGTAAGATTGGGCACTTCTGTAAGGACTACAAAGAGCCAAAGAAGAAGAAGAAAATCCCAGATTCAGATTCTAGAAAATCTCAAGAAGATTGCAATGCTTTTGTCCCAGCCTTGGTCACTCATGCATCTAATGATGTGTGGCTGATTGACTTGGGTACTTATTTTCACATGACCTCTCATCAAATTTGGTTCTCAAAGTATGAGGATTTCGATGGTGGAAAGGTGTACCTAGGTTATGATTCTCACCTAGAGATAGTTGGACAAGAAAGAGTCACTATCAGATTCCCTGATGGATGAGTAAAGGGGATCAACAGGGTAATGCACATCCCAGGTTTGGCATGAAACCTATTATCTATAAGTATGTTGAATGATGCAGGTGTGCAAGTTGTTTTTTTGAAAGATGGATGCAAGATGATTAGAGGAGCTATAGTGCTCATAAAAGGTACTAGGAGAGGTACCATGTTTTAGCTAGATGCTTGCACTTCACAATGCAATAGTTCTTCTGTCTCAAGGAAGGAAGCAACAATCACTTCATCTCCACCATCTGAACCAGCAGTGAAGAAGTCTGTGGTAATGGGTTCTGATGGTAGTGTAGCAAGTGTACCTAAGGGTGCTAACACTTTGGAAGGTAAAATTCTTGCAGAAAAGACAATGTTGTGGCATATGAGATTTGGCCACATTGGTGAGAAGGGTCTCAGAACCCTGAAAAATAAAAACCTCATTGAGGGGTTAAATGATTTTAGTCTCGAGTTCAACTTCTATGAACACTGTGTTAATGGTAAGAAAAATCGTGTTCAATTTTACTCCAGCTCTCACAAGTCTTCTAGTATTTTGGATCTTATCCATTCAGATGTGTTTGGTCTTGTTAAAGTTCCTTCACTCTCCAAATCTATATATTTTGTATCTTTTATAGATGATTACACTAGAAGGACATGGATTTATTTCCTTAAAAGAAAGACACAAGTTTTTAGTCGGTTCAAGGAATTTAAAGCTCTTGTAGAGAATCAGACTGGTAAAAGAATTGTGTGATAACTGACAATGGTGGTGGGTTTTGTTCGATGAAGTTTGAATAGTTCTGTAAAGAATGAGGGATCAAGAGGCATAAGACAACTCCTTATACCCCACAGCAAAATGGAGTTGCAGAAAGAATGAACGTGACACTGATGGAGAAGGCTAGGAGTATGCTTAGTGGAGCTGGCCTCGAACAAAGGTTTTGGGCTGAAGCTGTGGCCACTACTTGCTATCTGGTTAACAGATCTCCTACATCAGCTCTTGTTGGTAAAACACCCATGGATGTGTGGTCTGGTAAGAAGCCTTTAGTTAGAAATCTTCATGTTTTTGGTTGTGAAGCTTATGCACATGTGTCGAAGGAGAGAAGATCTAAGTTGCAAAACAAGGCTGTAAAATTTATCTTCATCGGCTATAGTGTTGGTGTGAAAGGATACAATATTTGGGATCCTATGATTGGTAAGGTGTTGTTTAGTAGAAATGTTATTTTTAGAGAGCTAACACCTTCTCCTATTATGCTACAGCTAGCTGAAAAAGAAATGAAAGAAGATGTTCAATTGCCTCTTACCCCTGAGAAGACTGAACAAAGAGATCATGATGGATTTGATGATGAGGAGAGCTCTAGCAGCTCTGAAAATTTAGAAGAAGAGGTAGAACACCTCAACCTCAGCCCTTAAGGAGATCCATGAGAGAAAGAAAGCAACCAGAGAGGTTTGAATTTTCTATGTTAGATTCCAGTTGTGCTTATGCCTTGATTACAAACACTGATGAGCCTAGATCTGTGAAAGAGGCTATAGGTATAGAAGATGCAGGTTCCTAGATTTACACCATGGATGATGAGATGGCTTCATTGGAGAAGAACAAAACTTGGGACCTAGTACCTTTGCCTAAAGGATGGAAACCTGTTGGAAGCAAATGGGTGTTTAAGAAGAAATTATGTGCAGATGGCAGTGTTGAGAGGTATAAGGCTAGATTGGTTGCAAAGGGGTATTCACAGGTGGAGGGAATTAATTATGGTGAAATATTCTCTCCTGTTGCAAAGCTTACATCCATTAGATTTTTGTTATCTCTAGTAGCATCGTATAATTTAGAGGTAGAACAGATGGATGTGAAGACACCTTTCCTTCATGGTGATTTGGAGGAAGAGATCTATATGTCATAGCCTGAGCACTATATTCAGAAAGGTAAAGATTCTTTGGTTTTCATATTAAAGAAGTCTTTGTATGGTTTGAAACAATCTCCTAGGATGTGGTACCTTAAATTTGATGCCTTTGTGTTGTCGATTGGTTTTCTGAGATCAAAATCAGATCATTGTGTTTATTTCAAAGTTGAAAATGATCGCCTTCTTATTATTGCATTATATGTCGATGATATGTTGTTGATTAGGAAGGGTATGGGTATGATTTCTAATTTGAACTCTCAGTTGTCAGCACAATTTGAGATGAAAGATCTAGGGGTAGCCAGGTATATTCTAGGTATGGAAATCAATGGAGATAGGTCTAACAAAAAACTTTGGTTGATTCAGAGTAAGTATGTGAAGTGTGTGTTGGACAGGCTTAGCATGGAAGATTGTAGACCATTGTGTGTTCCTGTTTCTATGGAAACAAAGTTATCTTTGGATGACTATCCAAAATCTCCTAGTGAGGTGGAGGAAATGAGAAAAGTACCTTATGCGAGTATAGTTGGCAGCCTTATGTATGCTATGGTCTGTACTAGACTAGACATTTCCTAAGTAGTGGGAGTCCTGAGTCAGTTTATGGCTAAACCTGGACGGGTACATTGGGATGCAGTTAAGAGAGTGTTTAGATATTTGAAGGGTACATCAAAGTATTCCATATGCTATCATGGAAACTCTTCTAGAGCTCTGCATTCAGTTTGTATTTGTGGGTTTGTGGATTCAAATTGGGTAGGTGACATTGATAGCAGGAGATCCACCAGTGCCTATGTGTTCACTATGTTTGGTGGTGCCATCAGTTGGATGAGTAAGCAACAACCTATGGTTGCTTTGTCCATGACAAAAGTAGAGTACATGGCAGATACTCATGCTTGTAAGGAAGCCATTTGGCTTAGGAGACTATGTTCAAATATTGGTGTTGATGCAGGACAGATTACAATTTGTTGCGACAGTCAGAGTGCTATTTTCCTTGCAAAGAATCCAACTTTCCATGCCAGAATGAAGCACATTGATGTGCAGTTTCACTTTGTGAGAGATATGGTAGAGGATGGAAAGGTAAGTTTGGAGAAGGTAGATACAGTAAAGAATGTTGCGGATGCATTAACAAAACTTGTGGGTACAGTGAAGTTCAGATGGTGTTCAGACTCTATGGGCCTCTCAACCTATAGAAATTAAATCTTGTTATTTCCTTTGGCTCTTACAAGGTGTTTAACAAGTGGGAGAATGTTAGGAATAAGGTGTCTCAACCTTGTATATTTCCTTACATTTGATATTTTCCAAATGTCGGCACTTTGGACAATGTGTAAGGTAATCATGATTGAAACAGTTATGACAGATTCCTATGACGGTCATTAATATTTGTAAGAGCTAATTGTGGAAGATTCAATGATGGGTGAAGACATGCAAGACATGTGGCAACTGATCATGTTGAGTACTATATTTTTTGGGTTCCTATTTTCTTGGAGAATGGTAAAACCCTAATACAGCTATCTTTGGAAGTTACCCTAAAAAGGGAAGTGCATGATATAAGAATTTTTTAGGGTTGCGAATCTGAGTGAGAAGTTAGTGTATTGTTGGCATGTTTTTATGCTGCCAAATTTGTCTTCAAGTGTTGATTATCTCCTGAAAGAACTTGCATTGCAATTGTATTGTAAATAGTAATAATTTTGATTAATACATTGTGCAGGTTTTAAAGTGCTGGGGTTTTTTACCGAAAGGTTTTCCCCAGGGTAAATCATTGTGTCATTTTCATTTTTTCTATGTATGCATGTTATTGTATTATTATTCTATGATTTCTAAGTGTTAAATCTGAATTTGCATGATCCTCTTCTTAGGAGTTTAGCGTAGGGAACTATTTTCTGCACATTTAGTTTCCTTTCATCTCTATGGATGATCTAGTGGTCCCTACGGCCCCTGTCCCTGATCCTATCCCTATGCACCTAGGACTATTGGAGGCTGCCTCCCTACATGTATCTCTACCTGTCCCCTCTGTCGCTGCACTGCCACCCTAGGTCAGACTCTCCTCCCCCCACCCCCTCCATCCTTATCATCATCATCATCATCATCCTTCCCTCCTCCATCCCCTCCATCTCCAGGCTTCTCATCCTCCTTTACTATCCCCAGCACTGTCAATGTCATCAATCTATGTGCTTCCCACCACTGAGCATATACTTGGACCACTCTGGCATCCTGTAGAGACTCTTATGCCCTGATCCATGGGACCTCTATCATCCCCATAAATGATGCCCATGCTATACATGGATCTATGCCCATCCCCTAGATACTCCCCACCTCTCAGGTCACCAGTGGATGTGGGAGCCCATCTGGAACTACCTCCTAGCCCTGTCCCATCTATCTCTATACCCTAGATGACATATACCTAGAGATCATATATGTTGTCCTCCTAATCAACCAACAGTCGGTTTGAATGAATCTCATGTATTACTAGTCATAGAACTCATCCTCTACTTACCTTTCCTATTTTGAGATGTCATGTCCCCAAGCCTTGCACCTTGCATACGGTGCCCACTATATCTCCCCCATCTCATCGAGCCTCTGCCGCTAGTAACCAACTGAATCTATGGCCTCATAGCTGATCGGTGGCCTATATCTGCATACAAATGGCTCGTAAGCCACTTTGGTCTCTCAGTGCCTAATCGGTCATATGACCGCAATGTACTCCCATGCCCATACAAGAAGAAGCATGCATCCTAGCATGAGTGCCCTACCCTTACGATAGGCGCACATGTAAAAATCATAATAGAGCTACCTAAGAATATTGTATCCCCAGTAATACTGGTCTCCATCCTCCACCATGCTACTGAGAACCCATGCCCAACTGATCAGGAATCCCTTGCCTACATGATCAGGCATCAATCGTCCCCCAATCAAACTAGCCAAGTATAAGGCCACCCAGCACAACCATTGCTGCATCATCATCACCCCCATCTAGGACATCCACTGCAATGTAGTTGGCATATCTGCATACCTCCGATCGAATGCCATCTCCATGTATGTCTCTAAACCCTTGAAGTAGTACTCAGGTATCAGCCCCTGAATAGGCACTTTGTAGATCCTCCACACGTCGTGAAGGGTGATAGTAGCTTCCCCTATCAGGAAGTGAAAGCTCAAAGTGGTACCATGCTACCTCTCAATCAAAGCACACATAAGCACATTATGCACTCTTAGATGTGGCCAATGACATACATGCTCTAACCCGCAGAGTGTCATGATCCCCCACTCTGCTACTGTTAGCTCCTGCTCCAGCGCCATAGTCGTTGGGTAGCACTCCCTTGCCCGAAAGGTGATTGTATCCTCCTGCATCCAACAAGCTCATGTTAGACATCAAATAACATTTTAGGGCATCAAAAAATGTCCTAGGCTCGTCTGGGGCATCAAAAAATGTTCCCAGACCCTTGTCTTTCCTCTTCTTCCTCTTTTTTCTTCCATTTTTTGGTCAACCCATGCAGACGGTGGTTGACCCTCGTAGATAGTGGATTTTTGCAGTCAGCAGTCTGCAAAGATGGTGGATCTTCATAGATTCCATCCTATGAAGATAGCAGTTTAGGCCACCGCCTCTTTGCCACGCAGACGGTGGAGTTCTAACTTTGTTGTCTCTGGTGTACACTTCCCCTTTTCCTGCCCTCACAGATAGAAATTGAGTGATCTCCATCTGCGTAGACATTGATCCATGCTTGGTTGTCTATGAGGATGATGATTTGTCGATCGCTGTCTATGTAGATGGTGGTCAAGCGACCGCCGTCTGTGTTGCGCACTAGTTTTGACCGCATTTATGACTCCCTAAACACCTGCAAAAGCATTAAATGCATAATGGACTAGGAGGTGTTTGACTACTCACTGGTGGTCTAGCATCTGTCGATCACTGGTGGACTCAAATGCGCTCTCCAATCTATGCACAATCTTGCTCTGCTGCCATTGCTCTCCTCTTCTTCTCTCTTTTTTCTCTTTGTGAGTGAAAATGACTTGTCTATGGACCTCGGTGGACTATTTATAGCCCCTTGAGTTCTGTTTCTTCCATCCTTCTCTGCGTTCCCCATTCTGGTCCCTTTTTTCCTCCATTTTTCTTGGACACACCATGCAATTGGTCTTCTTTCCCTATTTTCCTACATTTTTTGAGAAAATTTTATTTAAAATTATATTTTTCCTATTATTTTATCGAGGGGGCACACTCCTCTGCTCTCGCTGCCGTAGGTTTTGCTGACCTCTCTAGGGCATCTTATTTTCTTTTCTTTGACGCGACACCAGTTTCAACTTCGCATCAAAGAGGGGCAAAATATAGACGTCCAAAATCATCCTTATATTAATTTAATTAATATTCCCTTAACATTATAATTAATTTTAATTAATTAATTATATTTGTTATATTCTTCTATTTATTTAATTAAATGTAATTCACTTTCCTTAGTATTTAAGTTTAATTTAAATACTACCCCCTTTGATGTATTAAATTTTATTTAAATACATTCCCCTTCATTAGTCCCCTTTAAATAAATTTTTTATTTATTTATTCCTCCACATGACTTAAATTCTACTAAACTATAATTAATCTAAATTTTAAATTTGGATTAAGCTAATTTGAACCTAGATCCTACCCTAACTCACATCACTCTCACCAAATAGACCTATTTATTAATTAACTAAGGTTAATTAAGCTAATTTCTTGAGTCCTACACCAATTAGTCCTAATTATTTGCTCACACATGTGTGAGAAAATTTCCAAAAATCACATTTTCCAAATAATCCTTATTTGGTGCCAACAAGGTTTCTTACACCCATGATGACACCTTCTTACACTTTTTAAAAGTGTTTTATTGGCCCAAATCTCTTACACCTCTTACAAGATCCTTCACATGTGTACTTTAAGTACACTTTGATCCATCACATCCAAAGTTGCTCACACACGTGTGAGAAAAGTTGGCCTCTTGCATGGCTTATGTGTCCCTCATGTGGCACCTATGTGGATGCCACATGAGCTCCAACTCATCCAAGCCCTCTCTCTCATCCAAAAAATCTATAAATAGAGGCCATTGTTAAGAGCAAATCATCTCCCTTTTATGCATTATTATCATGCTAGTTTAGTGTTTGAATTTTATAACTTATTTTCGTGTTCATGCTTTTAGCTCATTTAGAAATTACATCTTAGGTAATCATGGAATGAATCTTAGTTTCTTTGTTCTTTCACCTTCATCTTAGTTTAGTTCTTGTATCTTCATCATCAATGGTGAAAGCTTGAGACAAGTTCTTCATACTTGATTTTGAGCTCTTCATCACATCCATTAGTTTGCATTGTAGGTTTCAATTCATAGAAAGTAAGAAAATCAAGTTGGATTTAGATATTGTGTTGGGAGAGCACACCCACGTACATTTCTAAGAGAAAATCAATTAGGCTTTGGGTGCCCTTGTTTAGCTCATCAAAGGTTGTGATGGAATCCTTTATTTTAGAGTATGTTTAGACATGTTAGTGTGTTTATTTGATTTACATATCTCTAACGTTTGCATGTCTAAGCATGCTCCCAATAGGTAGGTTTCCATCATATACAATAACATGTACATAGATAACACCAAGATTTAACATGGAAATCCAATATGGGAAAAACCACCAATTACAACTAGTCACTATTTTTCACTCTTCTAAAGTGAGCCCTGTTAGAAGGCAACGCTGTTAAAGGTTACAATAACACACTGTTAGGTGGGACCCTATTAGAGGATTTAATCACCCTGTAAGGAGTGGCCTTGTTAGAGGTCTTCAAACACTTCAATGTAGAAATGTCACCTTGTGAGAGGATTTACAAAAGACTGTTAAGAGATTTAGATCACTACTACAATTGTTAGAGAGTAACAATGGATTGACCTATTTGAGATGCAACTGCTATTGCTGATTCAGAACTCTTCTCTGGCTTTAAACACTTGATTCTCACTGATCTAATATTCTATTGCAGATTTGTATGTTTTGTCCTTGTAGACACCTAAAATTTACCAGGTGTATCTCAAATATTCCAAATTATAAATCTCAACCAAATGCTTCAAAATATCATCAAATGGACATTAAATCAAGGAAAATCAAATAGACAAAATTCAAATCAATTTAAAAGATCAATTAAATCATGAAATTAATTAATTAAATTCAAGCCTAAAGGGATTAATCAAATTATGCAATTGATTTTTCAATTGTATAAATCAAAGCAAAAAGGGATCAAATCCAACCCAATCACCCTTCCATGGCTAATTTAATTAAAAGATGGAGTTATTTAATTCCTAATTTCTTTGAGACAACCAACAAACTTTCGCTCCATTTGAAGATGCCTCAAAGCTTTTGACTTAACCAAGCTTTGATAATGATCAACTCACTCTACCCCCTACCCTTGGGAAAATGCTATAAATACAATCAATTTCCTTTGTATTTCGATCCAAGATTTCAAGAGAAAAAACATCCTTATTATAGACATATTGAGAGCAATATTGAAGGCATATTGAGGAGCATTTGAGAGATTTGAGAGAGTTTTAGCATTTGCATTATCATTTAGTATCATGTTTAGGAGTATTTGCTAATTTTCTTTCATGATCTTGGAGCATTTCTAAGCATTTTAAGCATTCTAGCTAGATTTGAGCATTGAAATTCATATATATCTCATTCTAGGATTGTCCTTAAGAGAGATTAAGCCTGAGAGCTCTCTTAACAAAGCTTGGATAGAGAACCATGAGATGATATAGTTTTGTTAGTTTCAATTCTTAGATTAACTTGTTTATCTTTCCATAGAATTGTTGCTTACATTCTTAATTTCATGAAGGTGTATTTTCTTACACACATAATGGCACCCACCATGGGGCTCTAAGCCTCTCTATTCACATTTTATTTTGACATTTGGTCTGTTTTCTTTATTTTTGATATTTATTCTTGTAGAAAAAAAGAGAAGAGCCGTGTATAGGATGCAAAGCGCCGCGTACCAATGCCAAAATGCCACCTAAAAAGCCTGATTCATCTCCGTCTTCTTCTCTGTTGCCACTTGTCAGATAAATCAGACTGCCTATCAGATAAATCAGAATGCCTGTCAGATAAAGTGCACCGCTTGCTAATGTTCAAAAGCCACTTACCAGCACTTTCTGACTGCCCTTTATCATTTCTGTGCCGCTTAGTATCTTTATTTTACCGCCTGTTAAAATTTAAGAGCCGCGTACTAATAGGAAAAGCCGCTTGTAAAGTTTAAAGTGATGCTTGTTAAAATTTGATAGATGTTGTTTAGCTGTTAAATGCCGCCTAATAAATTTTGTTTCAAATCAATTTTTGGTTGATTCTATCACTTTTCTAACTCTCTATGTTTTCTGTTTCTGCAGATGAAAAATCACCCCAAAGTATAGAAACTAGAAAAGCGGATCACAAGGCGTAGCAAGAAGGTAAGAGCTAAGACCAAAAATGATAAGGAAGGTCATAATGCAAATTTGTTAGAAAGCTTATTTGAAGAACACTTATATGATCATTATATTAAGGTGTTTTTCGCTTATAAGAGAAAATTTCCTACTCTTTGAGTAAATTTGCATTCTTATGTCCTTAAAAGATTTCATTAATAAATGTTTCATTGGAAAAGGCTTTTAGGAGTTTTTGTGTCTTGTAAAGGTTTTCAAGTTTTTCTTCAGTTTGTTGTGCTTTGTGTTGACTAACTTTGTTGGAGGAGATAGAGTGGGAACGATCGCCACTAGGTGAGTAGAAAACAAGCAAAAAATTCAAAAATGTGTCTAGCCCCTTTTGCTAGCTTCGAAATCAGGTATTCCACTCATCAAGCTTGCATTTGATTAAATTGTGGCATTCTTTGAATCTAGAATAATTAGACAATCTTTTATTTCCTCCAAATTGAAAAAGCATTAGGCATATGCTCTTCACTTTTCGAAGTGAATCAAAAAGCCAAATGTGCAAAGCCAATTTGGTAGAAGGACAAAGATAGGCAAATTGAACCACACATTTACTTTTCAAGAACCTCCTTGTTAAGAGGTTGAAAATGAACAAACTTTCTTAAAGTGTTTGGAACGAAAGGAAGACAATAGGGATATGCTCTTCACTCTTTGAGTGAATCAAATTCCCAAACTTGTTGGACCAAGTTCATTTTTCACTTTTATGCACATGTTAGCTAAAATAGAGCTTTAAAGGGCCTGCCTCCTAAGAATTGCCTTACGAGGACGGTGGGAGGGAATGACCCAAAGTGGGAGATACTTGTTTTTACCGCAATATCGTCTAACCCACTATAAAATAATGCACTTTTCCTTAATCAGAAAGTGACCAAAACTTGTACAAGCCATCCTCACTTCCTCTAGCAGTCCTTCAGGATTGTGCAAAATCATACTTTGTGCATGTGGGAAGCCCTCAAAGGGGTAAAGGATCTTGACAAGGTTTAGACCAAAATAGGTTGAAACCCGACAAATTAGTAGACCTACCTTTTTTAGAGCCATGTTTAATAGCCAAATTTGTTGAGGCTAGGGTAGACTACTTGGAATATATTCTTGTATAAACCATGTTAAAACATCTGAGAACGTACACTTTAGTGTGGTTTTAGGGATATGATGCAATTCTTATGTGTGTGCTGAGTT
>MU224866.1:1360628-1377603 GCA_018584345.1 Thuja plicata | reverse complement strand
AATATAAATTTCAAATTGATTTCATATATTATTAAAAAAATCAATACAAAACCCCATTTTTACCAAAAAACTACATTTAACATGAAAATGAAAAAAATCAATCCAGACATAACAAGAATTTACTTACCGGATAAACTGTGGAGTCAAATTTGTTGTTGGAACAATCATGTACCTAAAAAAATCATGTATATGATATATCTAGCCATTTTCCAAACCTAAAGCGATGAGAGAAATGAGGAAAGTAGCTAGCAGGTTTTTGATTTATGCCACAAGTTTTGGGTACCCGATTTTTATTTTCAGGTACCTGAAAATATCATGTACCTGATTAGGCTTTTTCTTTGGTGTCAGGTTTGCCTAGGTGTACTGACACCCAAGCCTACTAAAAATTCAACAAGCGCTTTCATGTGCTTTTGGACGAGTGAAAAGTGGATTTTTTTCACATTGCCAATTTTTGGTCCCCCATGATCTTGCACATACCCTTGAGATACAAAAGGAAGAAAGAAAAATTAGAGATGATGTAACCAAGCTACAAAGTTTGTTACTACCAAATCTCACATTGTTGATGACACATATGACAACGACAAAGACTCTAATTTCCACCTCAGAGATGTCAGTAGCTGAAAGCATCTATGACATGCATGCTCAAAGTGATTTTCATTTCTAACCAAGTTCACTCAGGCATTACAGTATTGGTCGGGCATTGAAGGATTAGAGTATTAACCAAGTTAGATATTTAGTGTCAGCCAACTAACAACACAATAACAAGGTGGACCTAATAGTCCTTATTTCTCCTAATAGGGCAAGCCATTAGAAGTGGTCAGTTGTAAGCTTTAACATGATATATAGATGTACGTATGTATGTATGTATGTATGCGCATACATACATGTACATATATATATACACACACACACATATATATATACATACATACATGCATACACACATATGTATATGTATATGTATATATGTATGTATGCATGTGTGTGTGTGTGTGTGTGTATATATATATATATATATATATATCACACTATGGAGCATTCAAGATACCCCTATAAATAATTACTAGTTACAATTATAAACATAGGTCGATTAGATATAAAGATTTCCACATCAGCATTTTGGCTCTCCAAAAGAGTTCTAAATCAAACATGTAGTGAGATAGGTCCAATAGCTCACATGCAAAGCATTAACCAATGTAACCCTATTTGATTCTAATAGTTTACATTGTGGAATCTCTAGAGGATACAAACATGCTATGTAACACATCTTCAAGTTGGCAAATTAAAATATGGTGTACCAAGAAGACTCTCATATGGTTCCACATACAGTATCAAGGCACATAATTATTTTAGAAGATCAATGTGATCCCAAGGAATATTATCCCTTTACTTTTAGTAGTAATAAGATAAGAGCACTTATTTCATCAAACTAGATCCCACAAACTAGTTGCACTCACTATCATCAACTACTAAGGTGTCTACATTATTTACCACATTTGTCTTCCAGAAAAATTGAATAAATTATGAAATTCATGTAGACATATTCTCCACTCTTGCAGAAATAAATCATCCCAAAACATTAATGACCATAGAGAAAGAGACCACTGTCAAATAAATCGCATTGTCTAAGTAACATAGCCAGCCTTCCAAGGTAAGCATTTGGAACATTTCCAACAACAATAGAGATTTTTCAATCATATCAAGCAGTGGGGCTATAACTCAAAATGATATTAAATATTGACATCATTGTAACCATAATTAACACACCTTTGACATCAATGAAAATACTATATGCTCAACATAAATTGTAAGCACCTCACTAAGGTGTACAATTTATGCTTAGTCGGCACCTATTTAAGTGCATTTATATTCTTCCATACATTTGTGTCCTTTAATTAATGAGGGCCCTTAAATATAGGTTTTCTTCCTCTAATTATTTTATTCAACATTATTTTTTGTATGCATAGGCCCTATTACCATGTGTGGCCTATTTTGCAGGATTTGACAAATGCAAATCCACAAAACCCGAATACACCTGCATGCAAATAACTTTTTACAGAGAAGAAGCATGAGAATGAAAAAGTAGAACTTAGAGATGCTCAAAAGAAGAGTCAAAATATTGTTCCCTAAGTTATGAAAGAAACATTACAAAGCTTAACCTATAAAGGTGAACAAACCGTAAACAAAAAAACTAGGTTACGCAATATAATTAATAGAAAATATTAATTATATGCACCTAAGAGATAGCTTAAGTAAAAAAAGAGTAATGAAACTACCTAATTACTCTAACACCCCCCCTTAAGCAAAGCTTAGGAGGTAAGCTAACCTAGCACAACTATGAAAGTAGGAAAAGTGGGTCTCGGCAATAGGGCCTGATCAGGTACCCAATACAAGGAAATCTCTATAAACTAGAGATAAAGGAGAAAACCCAGTGGGAAAAAATCCTCTCCAAAAAGAGATATAAAAGAAAGTAAAAGACAAAGAATGACTTCAAGAGACTCTCTCAAAGCCATGAGTACAATGCGTGTTGCCAACCCCCCCGTGAGAGAGGGTCGAGGTTCCAAAGCTCCCCCAGAATGAAAGAACCCCTAGATCAATGAACAAACCACTGTGACTCCAATGCAAAGGAGTGAAAGATAGTGAGAAATGAAGAGGTAATCTCAAAAGATGGGGTGTCACAGGAAGGCCGAGCTGATGCTTAAAGGAGTAGACACAAGGATCCTAAAATGGAATCCCCAATGCAAGTGGTATGACAGGTGCGCTGACACTATCATGAGAGAGGAGATGAGTGTCCTCTATAGAATCCTCAACAATTGCACCTGGTGGCTCAATGAATAGAGATGGAGGGTCTGGCAGTGCTAAGGAAGAGTCTTGCTGAAGAGAAGAAACCTCAACAAGATGTGGTGTGGCAGTCACAGCAGTGGTCTCGGGAACAACACAGAGGTTCAAGTGACCTGACTACACCACATGATGCTCTCGCGGAAGAGGAGAGCTGAGCTCCGATAATGGAGATGGTGGACCAAAATATGTGAAGGTGTAGAGATGGGTGGAATGATCAATTGTCCTTATAGCAACAATGCCTCCTATCGCACTATCCCAGATGAGGGCTGAATCTGCCATGAACTCAACTGTCTTCCCTGACCCACTGAGAGTAATCTGATGAATCGAGAGAAGGTTTGCAGATAGAGATGGAAAATACAATACATCATTAAATGTGCCATCCTGAATGCTTACAGAACCTTTCCCATAGACTGTCATAACAGTGTTGTTCCCCATGAAAATGTGAGGAATAGGAGAAGCTGCAAGAGAAGAGAAGATCTCTAGAGAAGATGCCATATGGTGAGAAGCACCTGAATCCAGTATCCAAGGGACCTGTGAAGCGGATGCAGAAGAAGCCCAGAATGCATGACCCTTTCTAAGATCTTGTCCAGCTGAAGAAGATGTGGCAAAAGACTGAAAATCAGACCCCTGTGAGCTAGAAGAGGATGGAGAGGAAACAATGCTCTTCTAAAGAAGAGCTTCCAAAGTCGCAATCTATTTCTCATAGCCATCAAACTTCTTTTGATAGCAAAGTGACTCATCATGAGTTCCCTTCTGACAATAGGAACATGAGGGTTTGTCAGTCTTTGATTTATCCTTCTAAGGAGTAGATGGTGGTGCCTGTTTCTTCTTTGGCTTCCATGAACATGAGTGGGCAACCAAAGCATGGCTCATAGAGCCAGAAGAACTATCCAGCTGTTGAATCTTTGACTGCTCTCGATTCAATCAATCACAAAAGGTCTCAAAGGAAGGCATAGTGTGCCAAGGGCCCAAAGAATCCATAGCAAAATAGAAGGTGGAGGAGAAGATCAAAAACTATCTGCAAAGCTTTGAGAGTATCAAAAAAATACACTCATTATCTGACTTGGTCTTCCCACATCCCTGTAAAACTGAATGGAGAGAATTGAACTTCATCAAGAAGTCCTCAATGGTGGAAAAACTTTTAGGAGACAAGGATGTCAACTTTGCATCAAGCTAAAGTGCCCTGAACTCATTAACTGTACCTAACAAATATACAAACTTGTTCCATATAGCCCGAGGAGTGTTCAAATTGTCCAAGTGAAACAGGAGACTGTTAGAAACATTTAGTGCCAGTAAGCCCAAGGCTTCATCCATTTTATTTCTATACTGAAGAGCCTCAAAAGGATGTTGTAGAATAGGTTGGTTCTCATCCAGACACGACCATAGGCCATGTGCCATGAGTAGCCTGGTCATGTGTGCTTTCCAGGTGTGGTAATTGTGCAGTGTCAGCCGGGCCACAAAGGGGTCTGACATTGAGAGAAGAAAAAGATAGAAGTAGAAGGGTCATTTTCTGAAATTAAATGATAGAAAGCAAAAGCACCCCCACAATGTATGATTCTATCCCCCATACAACAAAGAAACAATTACTGAAAGCATGAAAAGAGAGAAAAAAACCTGGACGCCAGATGCAGAGAGGGAGGAAATGGAAGCCTCTAATTCAACACCAAAAAAGAGAGATTAAATAGCCAAATCAGAAAAAAAGACTAGCATCATCACATCTGGCTCAGAAATACCTTTTCGGCGATATTTTGTTTTTCAAAAATGGACATCGTATGCCCAAGATACCAGAGACGGAAAAAAAATTGACGTCCAAATGACCGTCACAGCTGCCGGGAAAAAAATTAATGGGCGTCGGGCCTGTCGTTGGAAAAAATTTTCCGGTCGCTGGAAAAATCAGAAATTGCCGAAAAAATTTTGAATTCTGCTGGAAAAAAATTTTCCGTCGCTGACGTTAGTAGTGATGTTAGCACCGTACCTATAGGACATGTTAGTCAATGGTGATTGGGTGCCATGGTGGCTGGTGGGTGGTGCAGAGGGCGGCATGGTGGCCGATGGGCAGCACAGAGGGTGGCGCAGTGGACGGTGGGCGGCGCGATGAGCGGTGTGGTGGCCGGTGGCAGTGCCGTGGCCGGAGGGTGGCGCGCCAGCGAGGGCTAGGCGTGGGTGGCGCTAGGGTGGCACGCTTCGACAGCACCTACGCAGCCCTAAAAAACCTTTAAAAAAAGCATTTTTTTTAATTTTTTTTCAAAATGTGTGTCGTACGGCCTAGGAGGCCAAAATTTTTTACCAGAGGTCACTGTGACCAAAAATGTCAAAATTTATATGTATTTCGACTCTCCTAGGCCTTCTAAACGCAATGGTGGAGTTTGTTTTGGCTCAAAGTGCTCCAAAAAATAGCGCCTCCTCCAAAATAAAGAAAAAGACCTAGAGAAGTTGTGGCTTTTGGCTGCGACTCACGGCTTCAAAAAACCTCAGACCAGGCAGCAGCAGGGAAGCTCTGATACCATGTGGGATTTGACAAATGCAAATCCATAGAACTCAAATACACCTGCATGCAAATAACCTATTACAGAGAAGAAGCACGAGAATGAAAAAGCACAACTTAGAGATGCTCGAAAGAAGAGTCAAAATATTGTTCCCTAAGTTATGAAATAAACATTACAAAGTTCAGCCTATAAAGGTGAACAAACCCTAAATAGATAAACTAGGTTACGCAATATAATTAATATAAAATATTAATTATATGCACCTAAGAGATAGCTTAAGTGAAAAAAGAGTAATGAAACTACCTAATTATTCTAACATATTTCACATGTTTCCCCTTTTTATACCCCATTTTTGAAAATATTTTTGGGATCCTTATTATCATATTAACCCTTGAATAAATGTTGAGCTATTTTTGCCTTGACAGGGGTAAATTGGATAGAGTGGAGCACAGAATTTACACCCCTATCATCAAAACTCATCCTAGCCACGCTAAGTTGGGCTCAAATTTGAACTAGAGTGTTTAATTATGATTTTAGGTAGAATTCCAAATTTAAAGTTAGCCTACTTTGACTCTTGAGCCCCAATATGGCTTGGAGAGGTATATATGCAAAGCTACCTACATCATTTAGGGATCTATGCAATTCAATACAAGAGAAGGAAATCCACGCTATCAATTCAAGAATCCATTCAAGCAATCAAGTCAATTCAAGAATCAAGCATGAGACATATGGAGTAATGTCTCGATCCTAGCATGCATGAAGGAATCCATATCCTCTCTATCCTAGATCCAAGGTCAATATTATATCAAGACAAATTTCAAGCATCTTCATGAATCATCCAGCATTTGTAAAGGTATAACATTCATCAAGCCTCTATTAAGTTAACAACACACTTTTTTTATTTATGCAATTCATTTTAATTTCAAGATTAATTCATAAACAAGGGTTTGACTAAGGCAAACCCCTTTGTCCCAAAAATTTCCTTGTTTTTTTTTGTGTAGGTGACATGTATAGAAGATTTGGATTTGGATCCCAAAAGGTCTAACTGTTTCCTTCATATCCTAAATATCAACATCACTTTTTAGTAGAACAAGGGAAAATTTTAGCTATTGTGGTGAGTCAAGTCAACACTAACTATCTAGGTTTCCATTTTCTATCTAGGTCATACTTGTCTCACAAACTTGGCTACAACTTCTATCACAGGTCAGTGACTTAGTTTAATTCTTAGATCTAGTTCTAGAATTGTCCTATCAATTTATTTTTTGTTTGTGTATTCAAATTTATCTTCCTTTCTTCCTATTGCATTCTATTCTCCTATTGATAGAACAAGGAAGCACATGCAAATGAGAGAGAGGAAGTGAATTAGTTATTTCCCAAATCTTGAAACCAAAAAAAACTTAGCATAATCTAAATCTTAAACCATAGATATGAAAGTGAAGCATGAAATAAATGATTCAAAAAATTACATGATTACATAACACCGATATTTTTGACATGGAAACCCAGTTAAGGGAAAAACCATGGTGGGGATCAAACCTACAAGATGATGTACTCTATTAAAATCACTATACCCAGTTAAGAGTATTAAAAAGGGGACTGCACATTCATTCAAACACACTTCCTAGAGCTCACTACTCAAATACAATAAGGGATACAACCCAAATGAAGGCTCACTACCTTAGAGCAATCTCAAGAACTACAATCCACAGTGGACAACAATACACTATTCATGACCTGAATATTAGCATCTTCATTATGCCTATACAGTTCCAATGAAGTACATAATACATCAGATCTCTACCTCAATTACAGATTCCACTCATACCTCTTTGCACACTTCTCATACATGTGCATCGACCATCATTCATAAATGAATAATTCATTATTATATTTATGTAATTTATCAACTTATTTATTCAAGGTGAGACAAACACCTCCATTATAGAAATTTAATCAAATATAAAATAGTCATCAATGTGATCCAAAATATGTTGGCTAAAATACAGAAAGAATCCAAATCTTCAACCTTGAATACACTCCAGCACAATAAATCATGCCTTTAAATTTGTAGCACACTACACCATCAGGTCGGCCAACAACAATTAAGAACACCAACATGCCACAAGAAAATCACCAACACTGATCACACCAGTCAATGTGAACCAACAACATGAATAGGATACAATCTAGAAAAATCAGCAAGAACCATGAAATGCCACAACAAAAACCAAAACTACCCTGTCTCATAATTCACCACTATCTTTTCACAATTCATCAGGAACATCAACCATTAACCTTTGTTACTTAAGAAAAAAATAGCTTGTTAGCATCCAAATCATAAACCACTCAGGTTGAGGACACAAATCCATGTCCCAAACACACCACTAGTTTAGCAAACACAAATATTTCATAATTGAACCATATTGATCTAAAAACTGAAACACTCTCTCTTCCTAAACATCCAAAATTGCAGTCTCTACTCAATCATCCAGAACTCACTCAAACCATCAAGTTAACCTATGTAAATTGAAATGAGTCAACTAAATACATCCCTAAAACAATTTGTATTTTCTTAGCATTTGATCTACAATACAATAGCCATACCAAACCAATCTTCTCACTGATGATACTAGGAAAATTGTCATATATAGTAGAAATATGTTGACATCAATGACAAAACATTAATATCAGCACATATATGCATGATATGGAAACAATCTCCCCTTTGGCATTGATGGAAATATATGATGTAAAAGTCAATCAATGCACAAAAGAAACCATATCAACAGTAATACCAACAATATCCACTATATTATCTTTCAGAGTCTCTCAAACAATCTCCTCCCCTTAGTTGAAACAATCTCCAACACTTGTTTTCACGTGACTCTGTCCCCCTTTGACATTAATGAAAAAGGAACATATATGCACTTTAATCAAAGATGCTAAATGTATGAACAAGCATCTCTCTCAAAATATGAATAATTGAATCAACAAGCTGACTACTCCCCTTGAGTAGTAGTCACCAAAAAAATTAATCCAGAACAAGGATAATTTCTATAATTTCATTGGATTAATGCATCTCTAGCTCTGATTGGAGGGACAATCACCCAAAGCTTACCTCAAAGATACTGAAAAGTATCCTTTAGCAAGGGCTTCATGAAAATATCTACAATCTACTCTTTATTAGACACATATTCCATTTTGAATTCCTTTTCACTAACTGTCTCTTTCAATAAATGATATGTAATATGTATATGATTTGTCTTTGAATGTAACACTGGATCCTTTAAAATATTGATAGCACTTGAATTATCACAATAAATAGAAATGGACTCATCGATACTTACTATGATAGCTTTCAACATTTGCTTCATCCATATCACTCATGTACAATTAACAATAACAACAACATACCCAGCCTCAGCATTAGATTGTGAAACATTATTTATTTATTTTTATTTACCATGCAACTAAATTTTTTCCCAAGAAGAATGCACCACCACTTGTACTCTTTCTATCATCCACAATATCTGCCCAATCAGCATTAGTAAAATAATTCAACATAAAACTATTATCTTTAGGATAACACATTTCATAATCCATTGTTTCTTTCAAGTATCTGAATATTCTTTTCACTGTCACAACATGAGATTCTTTCGGATCTGCTTGAAATGTAGCAACAATGCAAACTGCATACATTATTTTAGAATCATCCATTCAAAAAATTTCAGAAACTCTTTGACATACTTGGATTGAGACATAAAAATCCATTTTTGTGACTGAGTAGTTTATAAACCAAGAAATAATTTAATCTCACCAATCATAGACATCTCAAGTTCATTTTTCATTTCATTAGAAAAATCCTTACTCAATTTTTCATTACCACCAAAAATAATATCATCCACAAAGATTTCAACCATCAAAATATTATCATGATCAATTTTGAAATACACATTACTATTATCAGTACCTTTGTTGAATCCAAGCTTTAAAAGATACTTATCCAATCTTGCATACTAGGCTCTAGGGGATTATTTTAATCTACACATGGATTTCTTTAATTTAAAAACCATGTCTCCTTGATCATCAAATGTAAATCCATCACGGTGCCCAACATAAACTTCCTCTTCTAACTCACCATTCAAAAATGCAGATTTGACATCCATTTGATACACTTTGAAATCATTATAAGCAACATAAGAAAGAAATAATCTAACAGCTTCAATTCTAGCAACAAGAGAAAAAATTATCCTAAAAATCAATACCTTCCATTTGTGAATATCCTTTGCAAACAATTTTGGTCATATTCTGAACCACTTCACCATCTTCTTTCAATTTGTTTCCAAATAGCCATTTAGTACCGATCACATTTTTGTCTAAAGGTCTAGGAACAAGAATCCATGTATTATTTTTCTCAATCTGATCTGACTATTCTTCCATGGCTCTCATCCAAGATTCATATTTATATTCTTCATTTACATATTTAGGTTCAATCTTTGAAATCAGACAAATATCTTCTCTATTTTATGCTAACCTTCTCTTAGTCTGAACACCTTTATTCTTATCACCCATTATTTGATTTTATGAATAATTCAATCTTACATACCTTGGAGTCTTAGGAACTGCATCAATACCCGATTCTTGAGTTTCTTCTTCATCATTCACCAGTTCATCATCATCATATTGAATTCTAGGAATAATATCAATTTGATTTTGTGATTGGATTTATTTTCCCTGATTTACACTGACATCCTCATCATCTGATTCATATGCATAAGATTTGGCTTCTATTGGATTTATTTCATCCACTCTTACATTTTCACTCTCAACCACCTTTCTCAATATTTTATTGTAATATTTTTATGCCTTTCTCTTTGTAGAATAACCAAGAAAAATACCTTCATCACTTCTAGGATCAATATTCCCTAAGTCTTCATCTCTTCTAACATAACATTTTCTTACAAAGATTCTAAAGTATTTCATAGCAAGATTATTACCATACCATAGCTCATAAGGGGTCTTACTAGTTCCACTTTTGATTTTCACTCGGTTCAATGTGTAGATTGCAGTCCTAATTGCCTCCCTCCAATAGATTTGTGGTACATTTTATTCAATCATCATTGTCCTAGAATTGTCTAATATATATCTATTATTTCTCTCTACAACACCACTCCTTTATGGGTTCCATAGAGCAGACGTATGCCTCTTTATTCCATGCTCTTCACAAAATGCATTAAATTCACCATATGTGAATTCACCACCTTTGTTATATCTCAGACATTTCAACTTCAGGTTTGTTTCTATCTCAACCATAACCTTTAATATTTTGAATTTGTTAAAAGCTTCATATTTATCCTTTATAAAAGTAACCCACATCATCCTTGAATAGTCATCAAAAAACAATATGAAATATATTTCTCCATAATACTTCTTAGTTCTAGATGGACCACATAAATCAGTATGCACAAGATCTAACAATCTATTTGAATAATATGTTTTTTCTCTCTTAAAAGTAGATCTAGTTTTCTTACACATATGACATTCCTTACACATAGCATTAGTAGGCTTCAACAATTTAGGTAGATCTCTTACTTTCTTATAAGTACTTATAAATTTACAATGTTATCAAAATTGACATGAAACAACCTGTTATGCCATAACTAGCTATCATCAATTTGAACAATCAAACATCTTCTTTCAGCACTATTCAAATGAAAAATATTATCTTTAGTCTTTGTACCTTATGCAATCTCAACACCTGAACTTCCAATGATTCTGCACTTTCCATCATGAATTGTAAATCATAAGGTTTGTCAACTAGTTGTCCAACACTCAAAATATTATTCCTTAAAACTTCAACATACAAAACATCATAGGTATTGATCTTACCATCAAGAGTAATGGAACCTCTTTCTTAGATTAGACAAGGAGTGTTATCACCAAATCTAACTACATCACCATCATACCTTTCCATGCTCAAAAATTTTCTTTTTTCTCTGGTCATATGATGTGAACAACCACTATCAATAACCCATTCATATTTCTCATCCACATGTGAAACCAAGGATCTCTCTTCATTCATGATAGGTTCTTCTTCCTTGATAACAATGAATACCCATTCATCATTAGTTTTACCATCATTCTCAGATTCCTCATCTTTCACACCTTCATTAGTAGCATAATAAGACTTCTTCTGATATTAGGTTGGAATTTCCTAGGCTTGTACTTAGGCTCTATATTCGGACATCTTGAAGAAAAATGACCAGTCTTATTTTATGAAAAGAATTTCAAAGGCAACTTTCCTTAATACTTACCAGATCCCTTAGGCAATCTTTTCACAATCAAGGCTTCAAGCTCTTCAATATTTCTCTCCTCTTCCTCAATTTCTTCCCATTCCTTAGCACATATGGATGCATACTTGGATGAACTTTCTCCATCGTCATATATTTATTATCCTTATAAATAGTAGCCTTAAATGAAGATACAACTTTACGAAGTGCATCACCAAATTTATTCATTTCAAAGGCAGATAGCTTACCTACCAATGTGTCTCTTTTTATTTTAGTCACGTACTTGATCTCTTCAATAGAAACAACCTTATGTTTGTAAGTAGGATGAAAGGATCTAAGTATCTGAGAAACTATCTCATCCTCATCCAATGTTCCATCGACACATATTATTCCACAAACAAACTCATTCACCTTTTGTATGTAAGACGTAATATTTTCATCCTCGCTCATCTTCAATGATTCATATTTCCATTTAAATTTTGGAATTTGACTTTCTTCACATAAGCATATCCTTTATACAAGGTTTATAAATTTTTATATAGCTCATGTGTAGTCTCTAATTCCATGGCATTTGTGTATTATATATCAAAAAGGATGCTCAACAATGCTTCCTTAGCTCAGATGTTGTACTCAATTTTTTCTTCTCATAAGCACTAGTAGTATAAAGATCTGTAGGAGGATTGTAAGATTTATTTTTGATCTCCTAGTAGTCTTCTCCAATGCATCTAAAGTGTGTAATCATCTATCCTTTCCATATAGAGTAATTAGTGCCTTCAAATCTTGGACTCTCCTTAAAAATTGTCATCCCGAATATCCTCAAATGATCAAGCTTCCCAAACTAGAATTAGCTCTGATACCAATTGATAGAACAAGGAAGCACACACAACTAAGAGGGGAGAGAATCATTTGTGTCCCAAATCTTGAAATAAAAAAAAACTTAGCATAACTTGAATCTTAAACCATAGATCTCAAATTTAAGTATAAAAGCAATGATCCACAACATCACATGAACACATAACACTCATATTTTTGAGGTAGAAAAGTGGTTAAGGGAAAAATCATGGTGGGGATCAAACCCATAAGATGATGTACTCTATTAACAGAGCTATACCTGGTTAAGATTATTATAAAGGAGAATGTGCATGCATTCAGGCACACTACCTAGATCTCACTGCTCAAATACAACAAGGGTTACAAGCCAAAGAAAGACTCAATGCTTACAACAATCTCAAGAACTACAATCCATAGTGGGAAACAATCCAAAATTCATGAACAAACTATTATCATCTTCATTATGCCTATATAGCTACAATGAAGTACATAATACATCATATCTCATCCTCAATTACAGATTCCACTCATACCTCTTTTGCACACTTTTCATACATGCACATCCACCATCATTTATAAATTAATAACTCATTATTATTGTTGGTTGTATTTCCTATTTTTACTAGTTCTCCTTGTTCCTTTTCCTGCTCTCTACCATAGGTTCAGGTTTTCATGTCTAAACCTTGCTCAAATTGCAAAAACCCTGAAAAAACCCTAGTTATCCAAGTGTTAAACGATGAATTTTAAACCCTAAGCCATGCCTTATGTTCCAACGTTACCTTTTTCATTCACTTAAGGCATGTGTTTTAAGTTAAGTCACCTCGTCGCGTTACCCTGAGCGAATATTCTATTTTCTTTCTGACTTTTCTTTTTCCTTGTGTCGCGTAGTCTCGTTTAACAACAGAATATTCCTTCAGTGTTCCGAGACTCAGTGATTTCTTTCAGTCGGGTAGTCGCAAGATATCTATGTTATAAGATTTGTAAAAGATGGGACCCACTGTTATTCGGGTGATCGTGGGAGAATTTAAACAGTTAGGAAAATTTTCTCAGACTTTGCGATTACTTTATATCGCATTATCGCCAGATCAAGCCAAAGCCAACAGTTAAGTTTTCTTTCAGTTGCGTGGTCTCAAGATAGAATGGCGGTTAAGAGATTTCAGTTCAGACTACGCGACTAACCATCTGTGGTTTGTAGCAAAGTGTAGTCCGGATGTCGCCAGAAAAGATAAATGCTTCAGTTTTCCGTTATGCAGCAAGAAGACCAATAATTGGGTGACATCTGTCATAAGGCAAGTGGGTGATCGCATGACTGCCAGAAGGAAGAAGTGGATTCAGTGACTTCGAGACTAAGGTGCTTTCCCTTCAATCGTGGTGTCTAGGAATGATTTAAGGGTATGCCCGATCATCTGGCAATTAAACGACTACCGTCAGATAAAGGAGTTAGAAGATCCAATGGTGGTCGCAGAGTTTGGAAAGAAAAGTGCCCCAGGGAAAAAGTCCTCCCGACTTGGCGATAGGGGTCTGTCACGAAGTTGTAAGAAGTGAAAGAAGGCACCTATAACCTGTTAAGGTAAAGTTGAATATATCTTGCGACTGGGCGACTAAAGTTTGTCGCATAGTATTCAAATAGAATAAAAGAACCTGGCGACAAGGAGACAACCGTGAAGGTTAATGATAACAGCTAGTCGCCAGGTCTCAGAAAGAAAGATGAGTTAAGGTTAACTGTGCGCGACTTTGATTTCAGTTATGTCATGTGATCGCCAGATGGTCACTGGGGTCAGCAAGGTTAAGAAAACACATTGTCACCAAGTCTAGAGATACAACCATGGTTAATAACAAAGGCCCACGAAAAAGAGACTTAATGTAGTCGCGCAGTCGCCTGATTATAAAATCTAAAAAATGGTGGCAGTTTTCTGATGTGACAATGTAAATCTCCCGGCAACCAATCAGAGGCTCAAATTTTGATTACTATGCATTAAGGGTAGATGAGATGTGAGACAGACAGCGAATCAAAATGTGACATGTCAGCTTTCTTAAACATTGTATGATTGCACAGAGGATCCATTTTTTAATATTTGATTTCCTATCAACTTCGTGCAACTACGGCTAGGTTTTTCAAAGTTCACAGCATGCTGAATTAATGGCAGAACTGATGTACCCAAATTATGAGCTATGTACTTTGAATGATGGCTATAAGGAGTTGATAGTGCATTCATTCTCACTCACCGTGCTTTCAAGTTTTCAGAGCCAAGTTGCTAATTTTCAGGAGAGTGATATTTTGAGCAGTTTGTAGTATATCTAGAATTGATAAAAGAGTTCTAAAATTGCAGAAGATTGTGCTCAGAGCAGTCAGCTGATATTGGAGATTAGATTTGTTTCAATATCGGTAAGAGAAAAAAGAGATTCAAGGTGTTGCAGATATGAGCAGAGCTGTGAGCTTTGCTTCAACAAGTGGAGGCAGTGGAGAGGAACAAAAATGAAAACCGAGTTTCTCTGATGAGTTTCTCCAGCTTCTGCCAGGTTCAACGCAGAATCAGAAGGCCGATGCTAGTGTCCTCTTGGACGAGTACAAAAATTGTCCGAGATGCTGTGACCCCGGGCACAACAGGTTACTCTCTTTTCACCTATTTCTATAAGAATTCTGATAAGCCCATCCTTGTTTCAAACCCTTGGACATGTGGTCTGGCTAGGTTGCTTGTTCTTGATGTTTTCTTAGATGTAGACCTATTTCTTTACCTAGAAAATCACTATGATGCCCTCACAAAGACCATCAAAAGGGATGATAGCACTGCCTTGTTAATTTTGAACAGAAACTCATTCATGCGAGCCTTTGGCTTATTCAGTACCATGTCTACAAAAATTGACATGACAAGGCAGGAAAAGAGATACAATTCTAAGCCTGGTATTGCAAAAGGCTTGTTGCAGAAGCATATGTTGAAACAACTGAAAAATTACTTAGGTCCTATGGTTGAGCCCTATCCATATTATTACAAGGACCTACACTTCTACGTCAAATACAATGCTTATGCCCTATGTAGAGTGCTAGGGATTGATGGAGATGCAAAGAGAATCAGTTCTGGTATCTTAATGATGGTACTGAACCTACAAGAAGTGCATTCAAGCACTAGCTATGATTACATACAACATATAATCGATGAAATGAATGAGGGTTTTTTTGCAACGCAGAAGAGATTAAAGAACCCTAAGGAGAAGGAGCCTAAATTCTTGCATTATTCAGTCCTAATGCACCTTCTCCTATACTTCAATTTTGTAATCATGAAAGTTCATGACTTATCCCCTCAGAGATTCTATCAAGCACAACCGAATCCTATCCAGTTTTGGGTCAGGGTTTGGAACTATACTTCCAAGGATTTTGATTACTGTGCCTTCCAGAATTGGATTGTTTATCCAATTGTTCAAAGTTTGGGGACAAGCAGGACTAGAGTCCAATTGAAGATCATACAACTGCTCAGGCCCTGTGAGTATAAAGATAATTGGTCGGGAAACCACAACTAGGGTGATTTCTTCTTGGAGGAGAATTTCACCATAATCAAAGTATATGGGTGTATTCATCCACCTCATATATTACCTTATCATGTGCCTATGTGAGTAGCTGCTATGGAATTCATTTGGAAGCTGATGCTAACAGACAATGAACATTTTGCACCACATAAAAAGGGGACTATAACCCCTAGGTAGTTTAAGATTGCAAATTTTACAATTGGTAAGAATGTCATAGATGAAGTAGGTCAATGGTTGGAGAAGTACAGAATGGGGGCAGCCCCTTACAGGTATATTGACCCAGAGGGCTTCATGGCAAGGGTTAGGAAGTTATATACTCCTATTATCCCTAATACCAATGTGCATTGTGAATGTATAGAAGAAGATTCAACAAGAAACCTCTTAGATGAAGATGACATTCATATGAGAAGACTAAGAATCCAGGAGCTGCTCAAGCTGCAAACACAAATAAAGAGAAATAGATTGTCATTTGGGGTTTTTTACCCTGATCCCTCCTATTTTGATAGGATGAAGGCTATGATTGACAACTACTATGTGCTGGTAGAACAATTGGATATAGTCTTCGATAAGAAAGGTGCTCAGTCAGCTGATAATTCAAAATCAGAGGAAGAGAGTGGTGATGATAGTGATTATGCACATCCTCCTATGAATCCTCCACCACAACAAGCCTCAGAGCAAGGAATGGCTGAGATCCCACAGTTGCAGGGAGTAGAAAAACATGTTATAAATGTCACAGTTGCCACTCAGCCTGATGATATAGAGGAGCCTGTTGCAAAGAGGCAAAAGTTGGAATTAGGACAGCCTTCAGTAGAAGGGCAAAGTAAGAAAAAAGATAAGGCTAAAGCCTTAGTACCAGGCACCAAGTTATATGATCATAACCTGAGAAAAGCAATCAGGAAAGGCAAGAAGAAAAGGCCTAACCTAGAAGATGAGGTTGAGATACCACTCAGAGCCTGTGTAGATGAAAGATTGCTTAACCAGCAAAAGTTCCTAGATGATGACAAT
>MU224866.1:1307989-1345869 GCA_018584345.1 Thuja plicata | reverse complement strand
GGTTGATATAGAGGGATTTAATTTAATATTGGATGAGGCCTTTAAGGCTGAGACAGATATCAACAAGTTCCTACTTGATGTCAAGAACATCACTGATGTAAGATGGGATTGGAAAAAGGTGTAGGTACAAAGTACTCAGGACTTCAATTGGCCAACAGACGATGAAGTAAAGGCATGGGAAGTCATGACAGCACCGAAGAAAAAGAAGCCTGTGGTAGAGGAAGAAATTTTGGACGATGAGTGAGGTAAACACTTGGTGCTGCACTATTCATAGACAAGATGGACAGTTATTTCAAAAGGAGATGTAGGTGAGCAGGAAAGCACAACAATCCAGACTCAGCATAAAGACTACCAGCTACCATCTACAAATCAGATTGCAGTCGCTAGATCAGGAGAAGAACAAGAGATATATGCTTTTACCTTTTTGACTCAGTCCTTTCACCGCTTCTTCTCTCTCTCTTTTGGCTCTCTTATAACCTTAGGGTTAGGGTTTTGAGACCATCCGAAGCTTGTTGCATCCTTAGGGATTCCAAGATGGTCTAAAATCTATATATAGCAGGTGAATTGTAATAGTTAAGGGTCTTTGATATTGGAACATTTTTGGAGAAGAGATAATATACTACAGAATTTAGATATTCTGGTTTATGTCTATCTTTTGAAGCTGTATCACCTTTCATGTATGAAAAGCTAGATTATATAAAGAAAATACGGTGCAATTTTACTCTCCTCTATTGCTGTCTTTTTATTCTCTATGTATGCTTTTCTATGCTAAGTTTACAAGGTATTCTGTAGCATTCTGGTTATAAGGTAACCATTTGATTACTTACAAGTTTCTTTTAAGCAAAGGACTAAGTTTTGTGAGTAATTTTAAGGAGCATACTGCTTTGATTAAGGATTTGATACAATAGATTTGAGGTGACAGGATAACTTGTAAGGCAATTTATCTGAGTTGCATGTGAGCTGTAAGGTAGTTTACTGTGTTTTATTTCTATAATATCTTAGCTTATATTTGACTCTATAGCCCAAAGGATAGGCACTGGTTTAGAAAATAGTCTGATCATCTATCTGTGTCTAAGTTGTTTCAATATATCAAAACCAAATCAATTAAAATACTTTGTTACTAAGAACAGACAAACTGAACTTGTTAAGGACCTCTGTCAGCAGGACACTATCCATATTATTGATTCCTTGAAGAGTGAATCCGTTAGGTTATCCCTCCTATAAAGAAAAGGAAGGAGGATGAGAATCCTTGTATCACTAGTTATTGTTATGCTTATAACTATGGTTTGCATGGTTATATCTTGCATCTGGTTATGCTTGGTTATTTGCAAGATAATTCATAAGTGGGTTCAATAAAGATACATAACAAATCAGTGTCCACATCAACAAATACTGTGCAAACAGCAATCTTAAGAGGTAAAACCTGCCTGAGTATTTGTGGAGCTCAAAAACAAAGAAGGACCTTATCTAGTCCTTAGCAATTAGGCTTTTCTTGTCTCTGAATTAGTATTAGGAGGCATAGTGTTCAAGTAGTTATTTCAAGCACTGTGATTCATACAAGAAAAATCCCTAACAATTATATTTATACAATTTGTCAACTTATTGCTGCAAGGTCATCCAAACACCTCAATTATCTAGATATTTAATCAAATATAGCACAATTATTAATGTGATCTAAAATATATAAGCTAAGACACAAAAAGGATCCAAATCTTCAACCTTGAACACGCTCAAGCAACATAAATCATGCCTTGATGTTCACAACATGATACACCATCAGGTCAAATGAGAACAATGAAGAATACCAACATGCCACAAGAAAATCACCAACAACAATCACAATATTCAATGCAACCCATCAACATGAATAGGAAATGATCTAGAAACATCAACAAGCACCATAAAATGCCATGGAAACAATGAAAACTACTCTATCTCAAAACTCGCCACTATCTTTTCACTATCATCAGGAACATCAACCAATAACCTTTGTTACTTCAGAAAAAAATAGCTTTCCAGCATCCAAATCATGAACCACTCAGGTCGTAGACTCAAATTGATGTCCCAAACACACTAGTAGGTTAGCAACCACAAATATTGCATAATCGAACCACATTGAGTCAAAAATTGAAACATTGTCTCTTTGTGAACATCCAAAGTACAAGTCTCTGATGAATCACCCATAACTCGCTCAAATCATCATGCTAACCTCTGTAAATTGGCATGAGTTAACTACAGACATCCCTAAAATAGTTTTACTTTCACAGCATCTCATCTTCAATGCAGTATCCATACCAAACCAATCTTATCATTGATCATACCAGGAAAACTATTATAAATACTAGAAATATGTTGACATCAATGAAAAAAAATTAATGTCGGCACATATATGCATGATATTCCCAAAATCCTCCAACAGATCATACTTTCACACAAATTTGGCTACAACTTAAAGCACAGGTCAGTGACTTAGTTTTCTTCTTAGATATAGCTCTAGAATTATCCTATAATTTGTATTTTTTTTACGTATTCAAATTTATCCGATCCTTGCTTCCTATTGCATTCTATTCTCCTCTTCTCTTTCCAAATTTCATCAATCAATCCTACTACATCGATGAAAGGAAGGAAAAAATGTTTGATTCTCTCTTAAGCGTAGTGAGTACTTTCCCCCTTCCCAATGTAATTAAGAGATAATGATTTAGTTTGGGATATGATTTTTAATACCTTATTTGGTCATCCTTGTGAACACTCATCCCATATCCCCTCGACCTTTTTTTTTTTCTTTCTTACATTTTGGTGAACCTAACTTAGAACATTTCCATTTTGATTTGGTGTTTATATCTCATTTGTATGCATTGCATATACCTTGTTAATTTTTATGT
Organism: Thuja plicata; assembly: GCA_018584345.1. NCBI lineage: Eukaryota > Viridiplantae > Streptophyta > Pinopsida > Cupressales > Cupressaceae > Thuja > Thuja plicata. The sequence continues at coordinate 1,342,987 of MU224866.1, read as the reverse complement.
AATTACATATCTTGTCTTGTATGAGATTAATGAATGGTTGAATGATCTTTATCTTTTCATTTCATATATGATTTTCATGCTTAGAATATTTTTAAATAATCAATATCTTAATAGTTTTCATTATTTAGACATCTCTTCCTTTCATTGTTTTGTGTATCAGTGTTATAACCTTGAGCCCTACATACAACATTTTAGTGAGACAAATTTGTAAATTTATGAGTTATTTTGATCCCGAGTCCTCTAATATGTTCCATAGGAATGTGTATAATACCTCTAGGTGTCTTAATGACATACCTGCTATTGCTGATAATCTCTCTTCCCATTCTTCTCATGATGAAAATGCCCCTTGAGAGTGTCTCCTACCCAAGTGCAAAATACTTCCCATGATTTTGAAAAATTTGAGCAATGATTAGGTAAAGAGAATTCTAATAGGGAGTCCATATCTTTAGTAGAAGGATTGAGGGATTTGATTCACAATGATGAACATGGTGTTATTTTATTATGTGGCATATCTCATCTTATTGATGACAATATTAAGTCTATAAAAAGTTGTGCTCAAGATCTTAGGGTAAAAGCACAATAATCTGTCACCCTTTTACAAAGGAAAAGGTTAACAACACCAAAACTGTAAAACTTCAAGGGCATAAAAGTCACATTTCTGTTGAGAATTTGAATATGATGTAAACAGAAGAAATGTGTGAAATAAGATGAATTATATGCCTATAATTGTTTTAAAAAAAATTGAACGAAAATTAATATTTTTTTTGAATTTTTTAGGTCTATTTTTCATTTCCTGAAAAAGACTGTAAATCAAGGAGTTTACTTCCCGCCAAATCATTATAATTAAAACATTGCTTTTTCCTCCAATTTCAAAATATGTTTTAGATTACATGTATAGTTAGTGCAGAAAAAAAGAAAGAAGTGTTTTTGATATATTATTTTCCCATTATAAGTTTTCAAAGTTGAACTTACCTGAAATCAACAGTTTTGTCTCCCGCCACTTTTTCTCTATCAAAACTATACCAAAAACCAAATAAATTACTTATTATTGAAGAGGACTCTCTTGTCTAGTGTTTTATATGATTTTAAATTTTTTTTGAATTGATTCATCATTTTTTTATATTTTACGAATCAATGACTTTTTGACTGTTAAAATACCTACTTTCAATATTTTTAAATTAAAATAGACTATGTGTAATTAAAATACTATAAAATCTATATGAGGATATTCTTGACTCTAATCTCTGCAAAAGGGTATTTTTATATTTTAAAAAAATATCATTAAAAAGACTAGGAGTTATTGAAATATCACTTTTTTGAAATAATTTTATTTCTATGGTAATTAGACTCAAAGTGCTATAAACATACATTTAATAGACATTTCCAATTGGAAAAGTTAAAGAACTTCTCTAACTTAGCTAGAATGAATCTAGCTAGACTATATGTTTGACCAAAATTAATTTTTAGTTAGAAATACTAAAATTCATCTGTGCTGATAAGTTAGCCTAAAAGGTGACAGATTATTATGATTTTACCCCTTAATCTCTCGCATCCTAATACTAGTGTTGAGACTTCTATTCCTATTCCTAATTCCTTATCCAATATGCCTACATATACTCAAACCTATCATGTCTATGTCTATTTCAAATACTAACCCTACAAATGTTAGTCTTGGAAGTATTCCTAATCCTATCATTCATACTATGAGTATTCCTTTTATTTCCCAACCATCACCTATACCTACTTACCACAATGTTCCACTTTCATACTCCAATTCTACCTTTGTTTCCCATAATGTTTGAAATCTTTCACTTTCACGGATGTCCACTACCAACATATCTATCAAACAAACCATTAATAGCCTTGTCCAAACTATGTCATCTTTACAATAAAAAATTGCTTCCATGACCCAATCCAAATTCAATATTCCCTCTTGTGACATTGTTGGTCCTTTGTCCCTATATATTATTTGTTCTATTATCTCTGAATACATAGAAATACCTCATTTGGAGATCTATACTAGAAAAGGTGATCCCTTGACTCATGTGGAAACATTCTAAACCTTTTATATTGACTTCTCTAATGATCATAAACTTATGCCTAAATTGTTTACTATATTTTTTGAGATAAGACCTTACAGTGGTATTTTTCATTGCCTCCTTAGTCTATTGACCCATTTCAAAAAAATTCTAATGCCTTCATTCAATAGTTTCAAGATAATATTGGTCCCAAAATTTTATTAACTAATTTGATTCATTGTAAATAAGGTTTTAAGAAAAAAGTGACTGATTTTATTGGTATATTTTGACATTTACATGCTTGGATTTCTTATCATGTACCTGATATTGATGTTGAAGATATTTTCATTTCCAAATTGCAAAAAGACATTAGAGATAAGATATTTCTTTATGATTTTACTTATTTTACCCGATTGTGTGCAGTGCTTCATAATTTTTAGCTTCAAGTAAGCCAGTTTGAATCATCCACTCATATGACTCTGATTGATAAGAGTGATGTCTCTCATAAATCTACCCAAAAGTTCCAAAGACTCAACAAAGGTTTCATCAAGATCAATAACTATTCCAACAACATTGATGCACAAGTGACAACTATAGCATCAAGTGTGGCTTCTTTGGAATCCATTTTTTGAACACCTTGTACTTTTACACATACTTTTTAATCATTGCATAATGTTATTGTAGACTCCTTATACATTGTCAGACATGAAACATTTCCCATGCTCACCCTTTCGTCATATGATCACATAGGACACGTCCGCAATTATAAGGTCCCTGATGTCAATTGATACATGTTAGACCAATCAATTTTATAGACACTCTATGGAGGATGCACCCTCTCATAGTTCCACCAGCCTACCATGTGTCCTCTCAGACACCCATTCTCTAATGGGGCCCGTCGTACATATTCAAGGAATATTCTTTCCCATGAGGAATTATATGACTAACAATATTCTATATAGTTGTTCCCTTCATGCTATTTGGATTGGCCCATGCAATCATGGAATCTCATATCAAGCTACCATAGTTTTATTTCCATCCCAAATGGAAGACATGGTGAAATCAACCAACCATAAGAATACATTAGCCCACAACACAAGTAATTAACCAATCCATGCTAGATTTTTCAGCTTGACGATAGATTTTAACAAAATTTTAATCATTCTATGATCATGTCAACTGAGGGTTGTGTTATAAACCCCCCATGAGGCTTTCAAAATAAAGGGCTTGGAAATATTGGACTCTATTCAATAGGTGAGTAAATAGACTCTATCATTTGTATAGTTTTCAGTTTTCTGAGAACAAGACCTTGTGGCCTATCGACCAAGGGCGTATATTGTAGCATTGATTTTTTTGGGCATTCTCTCTCACCTTGGAATGTTTGATATTAATAAATCATGGGGATTGTGCATTAGGTTCATTTTTCTTTTTATTAATCATTGTATCATGTGTTGAACTCTTATAGGTTTGATCCAGTTCATTTATATTTTCTGTGGCTTGCTCCTTAGGAAGAAGGTGTTTAAGAAATGAGGTATTTTCTTTTGACCCTTATAAAAACTACTTATGTCTATTGATAAAATGGTCTTATATCATTCCCTTATTGAGGATACTTGCACTTTAGGAGTGATGTGCCTTAAGTCAGATCCTTGCAGATGCTTCCCAAGGTCAGATATGAATGTGTGAGCCCTATGTCTAGAGACTTTGGTTCCTCATTCTCCTGTGAATAATGAAGGGAATGTGGTGCATCATATCATGAGTTAATGAAGGCATAAATATCTAGCCAAAATGTTTGAACCCACTGCAATACCATATGAAAATTATTAGCCCATCCAACAAATCTTTGATTTAGTGCTTTGCCTCCCCTTAGCTTAGGTTTTTTGTTGAATTTTGTTCCCTTCCATTTCCCAAACACCAATTTTGAAAATCCTTCTTCTAAAATCCATAAGGTTGTGCTGAAGGGAGCACCCCATCCCACCCTTGCAATACTTCTAGGTTGTCAATCGTTTAGGTGGGAGGCTAGCTGAGGGATCAAAAGTTTCTTGGCACACCTGGTGGGATAGAGCTAAATGAAACCACCAAAGTCAGTGCATGCATTAGATTTTTCAGCTTGAATACAACAAGAAAGTGCACATGGAAAGCACCAGTTGGGGTCTAGTTAGGGTATGGACCCAAGTTACTATTATTATTTTGATTATGTTGCTCCTCAACTTTAGCACATGAATCTAGTTCCCAACACATGGGAGATGTTGCTTGATTTTTTACGAGAGCTGAGGATCATTGAGATAGAAATGTAAAAGAGGTTCCTCTGACATTCCCTAGCGATTCTCAAGGCCTCTTTTGAGGAACCATGTATGGTGGAAGATCCCATCATGGAGAACAAATTCATACATGAAGAGGTTCCAAAATTTTCATGTCTAACAGGAGATGAACCTATTTGGAGAAATTTTCTTAAGTTCTATTTCTTTTCAAGTCCCTATTGTCAGATACTATTTTATTTTTTGAGGTTGGACCAGTGGTTTGGCACTCAAAAAAGAAATAAACAAAGTCAGAAAGACCTACAACTAACACAAGCGGTTGAAACCCACATAGAATATAGCATTCCCCAGCTATATCTGAATGTTGATGATCCTAGTCTTCTCTTTTTCAAGCTTCCCTATTTCATCAGAGATTACAAGGTCCTCACTCCATAATTTTTGGAGGTTTCAAAGATTCCTTCAAAAAAGGTGCCTCAGCAGGAACCTCTCCCTGACCCTTCAGGCGAGCAAGAAAAAGTAGAGTATGATGACATGCAATTCTGGGATGAGCTAGAAGCATTCTACACATCTCTCAATGAATGCACTCTGACTACTCGAGCAGATTTGTCCCTTGCATCTCAAACAGAAGAGCCACTAGTTTTTCAGCCCCAAGAGCACACTGGCGTGCCCCCTACAGAAATTCCTTTAAAAAATGTTCATAGGTTCCCAATCAGGTATTATTCAAAATCATTTTCTTGTCAGTCTACCAGGGTCATGCTCATGTTAGAGCATGAAAGAGTCTTTTCACAGATCTTGAGATGTCATCTCCTGTGATGTCAGAGGAAGTACCAAAAATGAGTTTCAATGTCGTCACCTCTGGCGTATCACACCCAAGAACGGTAATACACATGTTACCTTTCTTTTTACAAAATACTCTAGGGCCATTAATTGCAAAGAAAAACCTAGCCCACAAGGGTAGTTATTTTCCAAGACTAGTAAATGGCTTAGTTGCTAAGTTAGTGTAAATAGTTAGGTTAGGTTAGTTCATTTTTTTTTCTTTTTAATAAGTGTTATTGCACAGGGTGACACATTTATGGTGTCCCATGTATAGGTGTCAATATCCTTGTTATTTTGCAGTGTGTCTTTCATGATTGTCATCATTTCATGTCAAGTTTTTTTAACGATCATTTTAGTTATGTTGTGTTAACCCCTTTTGTCTATTAAGAGCAAGCATACCAATGCAACAAGGTTTCCACTTTGTTGCACCCATTCTCGGAAAGGTAATTTCTTCCCTACCATCATTTTGTGTATGGTGGTAAGGCCCCTTGTTATGATATTTTAATTCTTTGAAGCGGGTATTAAAGATTTATTTTTAAAAATTTAAATAAATGAATAGTTCAAAGTGATAAATGAAAGGAAAATCATATGTAGACACCAAAATAAAGCGAGCAAAAACTTAATATATTATATTTATCTTCAGTATCTTTGTACATTTCAAAATTTTCCAAAAACACTAGTACATTTTGGCAAATATGTGACTACATGACTAAAACGTTTAGTCACACCACTAAAATTTTTGGTCACGTGACTAAAATTGATCATATTCTACATTTTTTTTTGCAATTTACAAGTATAGATGACTAAATAAGTGACTAATTTAGTCACCAAGTAAAATCATAGGGTCAACCAAATAAAAGTGACTACATAAAAGTGAATAAATAAAATACCAAATAAATGACTAAATAATTAGTCACCTAAATAAAAATGACTAAATAGTTAGTCACTAATAATAAGTCACCCAAAGAAAAATGACTAAATAAATTATTATTACTCATTTATAATTATAAATATAATTAGTCACCCAAATAAAAATGACTAAATAATTAGTCACCCAAACAAAAATGACTAAATGAATGATTATTAATCCTTAATAATAAAATTTGATAATCTCATAGACTTATATACTTAAAAGTTCCATTTCACCAGTAATGCTTGTTCACCAATGGGCTTATTGTGTGAGAAATCTATATGGCCAAATCATAACTAAATGATTGGTTAGATGACTAAATAAATTTCATCATAATCCATAGAGCTTAAGCCCCCCTCATGGGACCCCTACCTAAGCTGTTGATCCCACTGAGAGGGGGGGTAAATCAGACCAAATCAAACTTAAACACCTAAAACTCAACTCAATGATTCAATTAGTAGCACAAAATATTGTAATAATAGTTTCACCAAATAACTTAATAACATAAACAACCATAAATCTGATAATATGAAAATCAATCATTCAAACTCAACAATCACATATTTAACTCGGTTGACACCATATTTAACAAGGAAAACCAATATGGGAAAAACCTATGTGGGAATTGTGACCCATAGTAAAAATGTACCTTTTTGAAGTACACTCGATTAAGAACTTATCATGTTAAATATTACAAACACATTTTATAAATGTGACTCTATAAAGGGATTTACCTTAGATTACTTAAGATCTTCACCCTGTTAGGAGTGGCCTTGCTAGAGGACTTTAAACACGCTTTTGGAATTTCACCTACGTCTAGGATTTACAAATAGGACTATTAAATCCACTCACTTAAGAGATTTTCTCTGTTACAAATGCTAATAAGAAACAATAAAACTTTGGTCTGTAAATATAGAAACTACATTTTTATTGTGTCAGATCATTTATGCTCACATGAATACTGGCATCACATACTCCATTTGTCTCTATTTCAAACTGAAGATTATGCTTTTTCTTCTTCTCGATAACTTTCTTCTTCAAATTCTTCTTCTTCATAATTCAATTCACCAGCATCATAATCTCTGTTAATTTATCATCATTTATATAGTCAAAATTTTGCCTCTTAATCTCCTTGCTTAGGTTTTCCATCATTTGTGATCATTTGTTCGATCTTCTTCTTCATAAATCTTAACTCGTTTAACCGTTTAACGTTTAAATTGTAACTTGAACTTTTCTTGTAACTCGCATAATCAGGTTTAACCACTTGATATTTGCCTTAGATCTTCCCATTGAATTTTATCACTTGTAGATCTTCTAACAAACTTCCTTTAAATCTTATATCTATCTAGATCATCATATCTTTGAATTAAATTCTATCTTATTATCATTTACAATCAGTATCGTTTACTTGGTAATTTTCTTTGCAACTCAGTAACTAACTTTGTTCACTTCTCGGTGCTCATCGCTCAGTAACTAAAACTGATTAACACAACTCTATACAGACTGACTTTGTCTAGCTTGAAAGAGTAACTCTTTTTAGTCATAAGTTAACTCTTCACAACTTCTGACTTAATCAATCAAGTGTACCAACTTGATAACACCAAATATATAGTAGCAAACAACTATATCAACATTGCCTAATCATTTTTTATCTGTATTTGTCACCCATTTAACTTCTCCTTCTTATGACATGGTAACTCAATAAAAATTTGTACATCAATTGCTTGACATCAATGACAAAATAATAACTGATCTAACCATTTCTACAAACATATATACTCATTATCACTCGGTCTTCATCATCTCCATCAGTTGATCAACAATTTCCCTCTTTGGCATTGATGAAAATGCTATAGTAGTACTATAGATATTGATGATGGAAGCTTTCAATACTCTCTATCTCTACCATTACTCCCTCTTGTTATGCCCTGCATACCCGTCCCTACAGTTTATAGGCAAAATGTTGGGTCCCCCTTTTTTCGCTTTGCCTTTTTCCCTTGGTTTCTTTTATTTCCTTTGTTTCCCCCGGGCTTTGCTTTCGCGAGGGTTGTTTTATTTTTCTTCTTGTCTTCTTTTATCTCTGGGACCTAGTCCCGGAGTGTGTTTGTCTTGAGTTGCCCGGATCCTGGACTCTAGGATTATCTACCATCATGTCTTTTTTTGCAAGAAGGTATGGCTGCATGGGATCCCTAGGCCCAGGGTCTAGAAGTTTTCCTGTTCTAGAGTTTGCGGAGGGAAAGCACTGTGTTTTTACCCTAAGGGTATAAATATGTTTTACCTGTCACTTTCACATTTACCGCGATCAAAACACTTAGAGAAATTACCAGAGCAATTAAGTGTGAAATTTATTTTGGTAATTACCAATGTTCAAATAGTAGTAAGTAGTGGTGCGTTTGTAGTCAGTTCTAGGTGAAGCATTCATAGAGCACCTCCCATGCTCGATCCCTCGACATTCCCCATGTTTTTAGGTAGGCCTTTCGGCTCTCTTCCTTCTGGTTTCTGGTTTTCTAGTTTTATTGCTTTCGTCTCGCTTGGTTTTTGTTCTATTTTTGTTTTTTCATGTCTTTGTGTTGGCTTTTCTATCACCTCCCATTGGTGGGTTGGCTCTGCTAGAGGGTTTTTCACCCTCTGTGCGGTTTTAGTTTAGTGTAGAATTTGTATATTTTGTATGATACTGTAAATTTTTTTGTATATTCTGTACATTGTGTAACTTTATGTTGATAGCTATATATATGCTTGTTTTTGGTCAGCCTATGAATTGTGCTTCGACCCTCACTGTGCTTTGACCCTCTGTAAATATATATACCCCATGTGTATCCTTCTTCTTATAGAAAGATCGTCATGCTCCCTCACATCCAGACCAAATTGTCGAGCTTGTCAGAGAGGTATTCACCATGGTTCAAACTCAGCACCTCGTCTGTTCGAGCCATGGTGGCTTTATCTCTCCTCTGTCACATTGTCTTAATGGTAGGATTAATTTCCCACAAACTAGCATTCAAATCCCATCCCATCTGGCATTTACTTCCCTTGTGATAGCCCACTTGTCACCATTAAGAGCCTTTACGCTGCCTGTCGCATGGTCACATGATGACCCATGTCACCCAAGTATGACTCACTACCGGTCACATTGACAATGACTAGTTTTTCCAGACTCAAGGGTGTTGGGAAGCCCCTGGGTCTTCATTCCATTTTTTTCACCTAAACCAATGCCCTGGAGTCCCCGGGTGTTGATCAGAATCGAATCCTTGTTAACTTTGATATTCTAGGATTTTGATGTATGCTAACACTTTTGGACAGGTGCGAAATGGTGGAGAATTCCCCGGAGTCCCTAAAATATTGTTTTTTTTATAATATTATGTATTAACAGTTCTCCAGTTTTGTAGATTGCAGATAGTCCAATAAAAATGTCTGAAGTAATCACTCCTCCTAATAGCCCAGAGCTGCCAAGTACTTCCACTCGGGTGACCATGAAAACTAAGGCCAAAAAGATGCTGGCCAAACTACCACTAACCTCCAAGTACTCGAGGGAGGGTGTTCTTGTGGGTTCCAAGGTGGACTCCAAGTTGCAATAAATAACAGACATAGAGCCCGGACTATGGGCTGAAATGTAGGGTTTGTTCCAAGCCATATACCAACAGAGGACTGTTGGAGATGATATGGCTAAGTACATGGTCACCTCCGAAATTATCAAAGCCATAATTTTTCCCTACTTGGTGCAAGCACTAGAGCTGATACTCCAACTAGAGACACTCTACAACACCCCCACCAGGGTTTTTTTTCTCACTGATCCTTGGTCACTACACTATCTGGCACCCATTGTCAATCTTGATGTGGCTACCTTTGCTTTAGGGCTGGGGATCCCCCAATTCAAGGGAGCCATTTTTCTCTCCCAGTATACATCATTGAATGAGTTTGGGGAAGCTTCCCTTTTCTCCCAGAAATATCTCAACACTCACTAGCTAAAGTCCCTGAGAAGGGACTATAAAAAGATCAAAATGGAGATTCCCCACGGGGATTTTAAAGGATGTATCCAGGTAGGGATTATATCTCTATGCAGGCTCTTTGGAGATCCCCATGTCTGGGAATTCTTGGCATGGATGTATTGCTTTCTCTACTACATCACCACCCGTAGTCAGACCTTCAAATGGGCAGCTATCATTGCCAACCATGTAGACGCGCAGCTAAAGAGAATCCTCCAGACTTCAAAGTTCTACATGACATCCTACATACTATGGGAACTAGCCCAACAGAGACCTACTTTTGAGGGTTTATAGATAGTGGGAATTCTTAGGAACAGGCCCAGCCAATTGGTGCCATGGGATCACTATCCATAGGTCCAGTGGGAAAGTAGCTTCCCTAATTTTTCTAGGTGAATGACACGTTTGTTTACCATAACATTTTGACACTTACTCGGGATACTGGGTACCAGTTTTTGCAAGAGGTGATGAACTTGGTGAGTACTTACAAAAATTACTTCATTCAATTCTAGCAACATACATACATTCAGGTGACCGGCTTCTTCGGGAAACCCTACCTACTCCCTCGATATTGTGCGGATAGAATCATTCTTTTGGAGTACTATAGATAGATTATGAAGCTGCATGCCCTCTTCACGGTGAAGAAGGTTACTAATGTTTTGTTTATAATCTCTTGTGGGAACTATTCTTGTAGCCTTTTCATAGAAAAGGAGGCCAAAAATGAACTGAAGAGTCTGGGATTGGCAGAATTCCACCATACTAAAAGTAATTTTGATCTACTGGGAAAGATAGGAACAGCACTTGCCCGGGAATCCCCACCACATACTGATGATATTGAAGATTTTTGGGAGGATTTACAGGACATTTTTTATCTCAAGGTCCACCAACATTTATGGATGTCCAAAGGATTAATGAAATCCCTTGACCTTCAGGGTTTCCTGAAGGGTTTTACAGATGATGGGCCTCTAGAGAGTCCATTGTAAAAAGAATAGGGGATAGATAAGTTAGATCTCCCTCCGGTGGATTGGGTCACCCTGGAGAATTTAACAATTGAGGACGTGTGCCACCTAATTATAGATAATAGTCAAAAATATTTTGAGTGGGTGTGTCCAAGAAGCACCCTAAAAGGGCCAATTGTGTGGAGGTCTGCTTCGACCTCCAAAGCTATGGGACCCAGAAAAAGTAAGGGGAAGGAGAAAGAAGGTACCACTACCCAAGTTCCTCCCCAAGCACCTCCCAAAGGTCTGCTCCCCATGATGGCATAGATACAAGAAAAGATGGAGGCATCAAGTTTGATGAGCCAGAAGATAAGTGCACAAATTTCCAGTGGCCTCCTCACAACTCCAGTGGCATCTGCTTGCCCAGCGGGATAACCATTATTAGCATCACTAATGAGCAGGCACACATTCGTAGAGGCAGAGTCTATAGATATTCTAGATTCTAGGGCCCCATTATAAAGAAATAAGAAGTAGAAGGTAAACCCCATCCCAAGTGCAGACACGGGCCCCATCATGCCCAGTATTCCTCCAGTACAGGTCAGTTTGGATTCTCCCAAATTGAAGAATATAACAGAGCTCTCTCCCCCACTCAACAACTTTGATGACATATTTTGGATGGATGAGCTTATGAACCTACATGGGGAAATAGATTAGGTGGTGGAAGAAATTGCTACCCAGGAAAAGGAAGAGATCCCCACTAAAAAATAAATCTCAGAGAAAGAGGCTTCCTAAGAGAAATAAGTCTAGGAAGAAGCACAAAAGGATCCCAAGTGGGAGGAAACACCGGTCCAGGAGACCGAGAAAGAACCAAGGAAAAAAAAAATGAGCAACTGATGATTGGGGAAACCAAACCAACGGGATCAACCGTACCCCCAATTGTCATGCTCCAGACACCTTTGGTTACTTCAAGTGACCACGCACCCTGGGGGACTTTTGGCGAGGTGATCACAGCATCCCAAATGCTAAACCTTGGCTAGATACCTCTGCCACCTCCGAAGGATGTTCCAATGGAGAAGGATATCCCAGCAAAAGACATCGAAGAAGAAGACGAAGAACAATAGTAGGATGAAGGGACAATCCCCGAGGATATGAATGTCAATTCACCCGATGTTGAGAAGGATTGGGAAACTCTTGATGATACATGTGATGTCGATGCCAATGGAGAGGGGATCTTGGACATCACAAAAGAGAACACCAACAGGGTGGAAGACACAAAGGCCCCCAGAGAGAAAGAAAAGGAAAAGGAATAGGAATAGGAATAGGAAAAGGAGAAAGAGCCCAATGACACTAGAAATACTGAGAATGTACCACTAGGCTCTCGAGGGAGTCCCAGCACCCAGGCCTTGGCAAAAAAATTGCCCCAACTGCCACATTGGCTAGTGAAATCTACAAAGAGAAAGGCCCTGGCAGCAGCAATAGGTGTTCCACTCTCCCTGGCTGAAATGATGCCCCAAAATGCAGAGGCCAAAAATCCTAAAAAGGCCCAGACAGTCCATACCCTTTGGGTTGGTCTAGAAAGAAGCATAGTTGCAACAATCACAACACCTCCCCTAGATACAGATGCAGTGGTAGTAAGGGCCAAAGATTATACAATCACAAAAGTGCCTCTAGGGAGGAGAGATAAGAAGGGAGAATTAGACATGCTACAAGAGGAAACCTATGTAGTAGAGGCCTGGTATAATAAACAGGCCTAGAAGTTGAAGGAGGAAAGAGAAAACAAGGAGAATCTCCTTAGACTTCTAACAGAACTTACACAGCCCCTGGCCAAGATCCATCTGGAAGCTTCCACCTCTGGACTACCGCTTGCATAGGGTGACATGGAAACTCTAAGGGCCATGAAGAAGAAGGCCTAGACTGTGGATGGGTGGATCACCGAGTAGATAATGGTCGTAAGGCAATTTTTAGTGGTATCACTCCCGGATCTTTACCAAATCAAAAATCTCTTGAATCAGGTGAGCTTCTATGCCGTCCTATGGGAGGGAGACTTAGAGAAATATGAAGGATGGAAAATTAGGTTGGATGAAGTCTTTAAATTTGGGGAGGATGTCATCACAGAGATGGAAATTTTAGGGGAGGAATCTATTAGAATAGTCCCAAAGGATAACTAAGAGGGGGGGGTGAATCAGTTATCCACTACTTCAATTTATTTTCTTTTCTTAGATATCAATTAAAATAAAGTAAATTCACATTCATATAACACAATAGAGAACACAACAATTTTGGTTATGGGGAAACCAAATAGGTAAAAACCCCAGTGGGAATTAGCACCAACAAATAACTGTACTCTAATATAATTATCCCTATTAAGAGATCTTACAACCCTATTAGGAGTTGTTCTTTACAATGCAATAAATACAGAGACCTGGTTAAAGGTCAGACCCTATTAGGAGTCTTTTACAAGTAACCTTGTTAAGGGTGAGGACTCGCTATCCAAAAGCTCACTGCTAAAATGATGAAGGCTACAACCTTCAATAGAACAGATATACACTATATTTGATAGACAAACTATTTGAGTAGACCTTCTATCTTGATCAGTTCCAGTGTTTTTTATACTTCCACTTCTTCTTCACATAGATCTTTCTTGATGAATGAAATGTCTCTACTGTCCCAAACAATAGAAATTATGTCCTACACTTTTTCTATCTTTATTCTTCTCATTCATACTTGGCGTTCATCAAATGAACTACTATAAGTATCTTCTCCAAAGGATGTGATCTTCTTCATCTCTAGGAGTCCCTTCAATACTTCTTTAGTTGGCCACATAAACCATGCAACCTAATTAGGAACACTCAACTCAGACTAAATAGACGCGATGCCTCACAAAGTCGGCTCCACCAAATTAACTCCAACTTCATGATTCTGATAGAATATGTTTGGCGCCTTTAGATAATTATCTTTGACTCATAACTAAACATGAATACAAACACACATATCCCAAAGATAGGTGCAAATCAAGAATTGTAATTACATCGGCTTTTCACAGATAGTCTTCAATCTCTGTAACTATCATAACTGATTAACATAACTCAACTGAAACTTCATATCTGACTCGGCGTGAATGCACATAGCATTTAGAACATGTATACATCATGGAAATGAACACACATAGCTCTAGAACATCTGTACTGATAATTGTATATAGAATACTATTGTATATTATATGTTGTTATCAATGACAAACATACAATCAATTATTTTCATAGAAGCAAACCTCCAACAATCTCCCCCTTTGACATTGATGGAAACATATGATATCATCAACTCAAAGTGTCTTCCTTCTTTTAACAATCTTCTCAATATACTCATCAAAAGTTCTTCTTCACTACTACTACTCTGTATACTCCCTTAGAGTATATGCTCCCCCTTACTAATACTCCCCCTTTGACATCAATGACAAAGGGTGTTAAACACCATTAAGCATAGGTACTATTCTAGAAGTAGAGTAGTCAACCATTCATCAGTCACCAAGGACTGATGTTCTTGCTGCAAGTTCTAATCAAACTCAGGAAAGGGAATTACTCCCAACTTCTCCTTGAGATACTCAAAAGTATCTTTTGATAATGGCTTTGTAAAAATATTTGCTAATTGTTCTTTAGTTCTCACATAATCCAACTTTACTTCTCTGTCTGCAACTTTTTCTCTTAGAAAATGGTATTTGATCTCAATGTGTTTTTTCTTTGCATGCATCATAGGGTTCTTTGACATATTGATGGTACTAGTGTTGTCACAGTGAATAAAAATAGGATAATCAATCTGAATACCAATGTCTTTAATCATGTATTTGATCCAAACCATTATTGAACAATTCAATGCTACTGATACATACTCAGCTTATGTTGTTGACTGAGAGATACAATTCTGCTTTTTACTTGTCCAAGTGACCAATCTGTCTCCAACAAATACTACTCCTCCTGAAGTACTATTTCTGTCATCAACACAACCTTCCCAATCTACATCTCTGTACACATGAAGTTGTATATTCTCTGAGTTAGGATACCATAAACCATAGTCAATAGTCCCTTTTAAGTATTTGAATATTATTTTTATTTCCATTAGGTGATTTTGCTTGGGCTCAGTTGCAAATCTTCCAATGATGCCAGCTACATTAGAAATATTAGGTCTAGATTGAGTAAGATATATGAGTTTTCTGATCATAGACTTGTATAGGGTCTTGTCAACTACTATGGAATCATCATCTTTAGAAAGATTGCTTCTTGTTATCATGGCGGTGCATACTGGTTTGCAATCTTCCATCTTGAAATTCTTCAATATCTCCTTCACATACTTAGACTAATTTATGAATATGCCTTTGTATGTTTGTTTTACATTCAATCCCAGAAAGTATTTGATAGGTCCAATCATGCTCATTTCAAATTCACTTTTCATTTCTTTGGTGAATTCTGCACTAAGTTTGTCATTACCTCCAAAGATAATGTCATCAACAAAAATAGCAATGAGTAGTAGTCCTTCATGTGTCTCTCTTATGAATAAATTACAGTCTGCTGCTCCTTTTCTAAATCATCTCTTTGTTAAGTAACCATCAAGTCTCTCATACCATGCTCTTGGGGCCTATTTAAGTCCATAAAGTTCTTTCTTTAATCTGCATACCATGTCTGGTTTATCTGAAAGTTTGAATCCTTCAGGCTACTCTATGTGGACTTCTTCCTTCAAGACACTGTTCAGAAAAGATGACTTGACATCCATTTGGTATACCTTAAAGTTCTTGAATGTTGCATAGGCCAAAAACAACTCAATAGATTCAAGTCTGCTCACAAGGGAAAATGTATCAGTGTAGTCTATTCCTTCTCTCTGTGCGTATCCTTTACATACTAATCTTTCTTTGTTCCTTACCACTGTGTCTTCTTCATTCATTTTATTCCTAAATATCCTTTTTGTTCCAATCATGTTCTTTTCATGAGGTCTAGGGACCAGTTCCTATGTTTTATTCTTGATTATTTGATCTGATTCTTCTAGCATGGCACTTTTCCAATCTAAATCTTTGCATGCATCTTCAATACTTTAGGGTTCAATCTATGAAAGTAAGCATACCTCTTCATCAGTGGTTGAACCTTTTTCTCTAGATCTAGTCAAGAATTTTGCGCTCTGATCTCCAATGATATCTTCCTGAGAGTGGTATTTGGATGTGTATCTTGAGTTCTTAGGAGTGATACTTTCATCTGTAATTTGTGATTCTTCTTCACTTGGTTCAAGATTGTTACATGAAACATCAATACAGTCAAACATTTCTTTAATAACTATGTTCTTATTAATGGGTCTGGGCTCATCTTCAATCATGGGATCATAGTCATAATATCTTTCTTGAATCCTAAAATTCTCATCAATCTTCACATGAGTACTTTCAATGATTCTTCTTTAATCTTAGATTAAAACATCTATAGGCTTTTCTTTTAGTAGAGTAACCAAGAAAAATACCTTCATCACTTCTAGCATCAAACTTGCCAATGCTATCATCTCTCTTGATGTAAAACTTGCTTCCAAAGATTCTGGAGTATTTTATAGTAGGTACATTACCAAACCAAAGTTCATAGGGTGTCTTGTCTGAGCCTGGCCCTAATTGTATTCTATTGATAGTATAGACTGTTGTATTGACTGCATCTCTCTAATAAGTATGAACAACCTTTCCTTCAATCATGATAGTGTGCATTGTGTCAAGTATCATTCTATTCCTTCTTTCTATAATCCCATTCTGCTGACGGGTTCTAGGTGTAATTAACTATCTCTTGATTCCATGTTCTTCATAGTAATCATAAAACTGGTTAGAGGTGAATTCTCCTCCTCTATCAGATCTCAAAAATTTTATCTTTTGTTGATATTCATTCTCAACCTTAGCTTTGAACTCTTTGAACTTCTCAAAAGCTTCAGATTTTTTATTTTAAGAACACAACCCACATCATCCTTAATAAATCATCATCAAACATAATGAAATACCTTTCTCCGTAGTAAGATCTTGTTTGAGTAGGTCCACATACGTCAGTATGTATGAGATCTAATTTGTTTTCTGTAGAGTCTTGTTTTCTCCTGAATGAGGTCCTCACATGCTTCCCCATCACACATTCCCTACACATGGTGTCAACTGGTCTTGCAATACTTGGAAGGTCTTTACTGCCTTTACATTACTTATCTTGACTATGTTGTCAAAATTGATATGACAAAATCTCTTGTGCCATAGCCAACTGTCATCTACTTTTGCAACAAAAAAACTTACTTCTAAATTGAGCTAAAAAACATTACCTTTGGTTTTTGAGCCTGATGCAATCATGTCTCCTTCTTTGTTGTTAATGATGCACTGGTTCTTTTTGAATTCCAATTGATATCCTTTATCAAGCAACTATCCAACACTTAGTAAGTTATGATGTAAACCATCAATGTTAAGAACATCATCTGTCTTATTGTTTCCATCTAAGGTGATAGAACCTCTGCCTATGATAGGTTTGGGAGTGTTATCTCCAAATATAACCATACCACCTTTGTATTTGTCCAAATGTACAAATGAGTCTTTGTCTCCTATCATGTGGTGTGAACATCCACTATCAATGATCCAGTCAGTTCTGATATCAGCTTTTGAAACTAATGCTAACTCTTGTTCTTTTTCTTCATCTTCTTTGTCCATTTCTTCAAGCATCTTTTCAATGTCTTTAATGGCAACAAAACCAATTTCATATTCTCCTGAATCATCATCAGTTACACCGTCTTCAACATGATAACATTCCTTAGTGTACTTGGGCTTGTAATCTGATTTGAACTTCTTGACTCTTGTAGGACACTTGGATGCAAAGTGACCAACTTGGTTGCATGAAAAACATTTGAATGGTAGCTTTCCTTCATATTTCCCTTTACCTTTCCTTTCTTTCTTGGAAATCATAGAAATGATTTCTTCTAGTTCTGTATCCACTTCTTCATTATTACTAGAGCTTCTTATGGATTACTTGTTGTGGACTGAGGCTTTGAAAGCTATCTCACTTTTGGGTTTTTTCTTCAATCTTGATATCTCAAATACAGATATTTTGCTGATCAAATTCTTTCTCTTGAAGTCTTTTGAAAATTGCATAGTCTCATCTAAGATATTGATCTTTCTCTCATAGTCTTATTTTAGTGTGGTCATTAGTTTGTCCATTATATCATGCTCTGAAATTTGTCTACTATTGTTCCTAATACCTGAAACTGCTTCATTAATTCTTTGATTGTAGGCTCTAATGTTTTCTTCAAGTAGCATCTTTAAGTTGTTGTACCTTTTCTTCGATGTCTTTTTTGTGTTCATTCTTTTCTTGGATGTCTCCTTCAAACATATCTTCTAAGTATTTCCAAATAGAGTATGTTTTATCTACCTTCTTGATCTCAAAAAATTCACTGTCAAATAGGGCACTAATTAGGGCTTCTTTGGCGATTGCATTATGAGTGAACACTTCCTTTTGTTTGACTATAGAGTCTTCTTCTACAAGGTCAAACTTCAATTTCTTGAGTGTTAATCTCATAGATCTCAAATCCAACACACTGAAGATGTGTTATCATTTTGTTCTTCCAGTCAAGATAGTTTTCTCCATCGCACTTAGGACTCTCTTTCCTGAAGTATGCCATCTGATTTACCTTAAGCTATTAGGCTTTCTCTCCAAGGCACTTGGCTCTAATACCAATTGTTAGAATAGTCCCAAAGGATAACTGAGAGGGGGGTGAATTAGTTATCCACTACTTCAATTTCTTTTCTTTTCTTAGATATCAATTAACATAAAGTAAATGCACATTTAGATAACACAATAAAGAACACAACAATTTTGGTTACGGGGAAACCAAACAGGTAAAAACCCCGATGGGAATTAGCACCCACAAAGAATTGTACTTGAGTATAATTATCCCTATTCAGAGATATTGCAACCCTGTTAGGAGTTGTTCTTTACAATGCAATAAGTATAGAGAACTAGTTAATGGTCGGACCCTATTAGGAGTCTTTTACAAGTAACCCTGTTAAGGGTGAGGACTCACTGTCCAAAAGCTCACTTCTAAAATGATGAAGGCTGCAACCTTCAGTAGAACAGATTTACATTATATCTAATAGATGAACTATTTGAGTAGACCTACTATCTTGATCAGTTCCAATGTGTTGTATACTTCCATGTCTTCTTCACATAGATCTTTTCTTGATGAATGAAATGTCTCTACTATCCCAAAACAACAGACATTTTGTCCTGCACTTTTTATGTCTCTATTATTCTCATTCACACTTGGCGTTCATCAAATGAACTAATATAAGTATCTTCTCCAAAGGATGTGTTCTTTGTTAGCTCTAGGAGTCCCTTCAATACTTTTTTAGTCAGCCACATCAACCATGCAATGTGATTAAGAACACTCAACTCAGACTGAATAGTTGTGATGCTTCACAAAGTTGGCTCCACTAAATTAACTGCAACTTCACGATTCTGATAGAATATGTTTGGTGCCTTTAGATAATTATCTTTAACTCATAACTAAACATGAATACAAACACACATATCCCAAAGATAGGCACAACTCAAGAAATAATGTAATTACATTGGCTCTTCACAAATGGTCTTCAATCTCTGTAACTATCATAACTGATTAACATAACTCAACTGAAACTTCATATCCGACTCAGCGTGAATGCACATAGCATTTAGAACATGTATACATCATGGAAATGAAAACTCATAGCTCCAGAACATCTATATTGATAATTTCATATAGAACACTTTTGTATATTATATGTTGTCATCAATGACAAACATACAATCAATTATTTCCATAGAAGCAAATCTCCAACAAAATCATTTGTGTCCCTTCAGGCCCAGTACTCTGGAATTTCCCTCAAGATGGAGGTATGCAAGCAACTAGTTAAGGATCTAAGAGAGAAAGTAATTGCGGTCTAGTATCCTTTGGGCCTATTTTAAGCATTCATGGTAAGGGTGTCACATGTCGACCCCTTCACTACCCAAATGTGTGCCCCAGAGGACTATGTCCTTAGTAAGTATGATGAGCTAATGGAGTCCCTGTATCAGTCTTTCGAGGACTTTGATGAAGGAAAGCTATCAAGAATATCTAAGATGATGTTCTAGGCTCATGATGTCATAAAATTAGTAGATAAATTCTGGAATGGGGCTAGAGAAGTTGAGGAGAAGTTTGAAGCTATCTGTAGCCAATGGAGTAGCATTAAGGGCATAGATGAGGACAACATAAACCAATTTTTTGAGGCATTTAAGAACAAAAAAGGGAAATAAAATTCTCCAGATTCTAGGGATTATCACTAGTAAGATGCATTCTTTTACATTCATTATTATTTGAGCGTAAGCTCTCGGATCCCGGAGCCCCAGATCCAACATTTTTGTATTCTTTTGGTGTCCCGTGTCCAGGTTCCCTGGAGCTGACTGATCACCATCTAGCAATTAATAATAGGGTTAGAGAGTAGGTGATCCTAATAGGGTTTGTCAACTTGAGGGATGGTTCTGATAGATGGTCTTCCCAAGGTGTCACTCCAGCATTAACTACCTAGCCCATCGAAGACAATGAGCCACTCTTGCATTGATGAGGCATGTAGCCTCAAACTATGAAAAGATTGTATTTATTCTTTTCTCCCTCTAGCACTCTTCTCGATGTTGATTCTTCCATACTTCATTTCTTGTCTTATTCTTCTGACATGTCAGACCTCTGTTCTTCTCAAGGTAGTTGTAAAGTGCTGCAGGTAGTACCGGCCACCAAAAAGTATATTTTATTATTGAGTGTAAAGTTAGATTAGGTTAACTTTAGGGCAAGTATGTGTATAAATAAGAAGTTCAACCTCATTCCAGAGGTCGGTGAAATTGATGATTTTGCAATCCATAGTAATAGCATTTTAGCATTTCATTTCTTGTAGTTGTAGATCTCAATGCTCAGTAGTTCTTAGTGGTTCTTAGTAGATAGATGCTCTCTTGGAGTTGTTGATGTACACACCAGTGATTATGGAAAATCGTTAATGAAGAAGGAAGGATTCTCACAATGATGTTGTTGGTGTCTTGATCTCTGAGTTAACACTCTTTTGTGCTATATGTTTCTGATGTTCTTTGCTCTAATGTTTAAGTAAATTAATGATCTCTTTTCCCTTGCTATTGAACATGTATGAATCGTTGGTTCTGTATATGTTTAGTATTTAGTATAGTTCATTAGAGCATGTTTATGTTTTAAATATATTTTCATAACTATAAGTAGATTGGATACACTCTAACCTTGACATATCTTTTGAAGTTTGTTTGATAATCCAAATTCTTGCAGGAAACCTCAACCTAAAAAAATCCCTGTTGCCTAACTTTAAGTCACCCATTTTTTTGGCAATATTGGAATCATATGGTCATGTCATGTTGGTCTGGTCAGTCTGATGTCTAGGTCTAGGTCTTCCCTAGGATAGGAAGTCTTTGTCGGGTTCCCCTTTATTTGCCTTCATGTTATAGCCAGATGGGTTATCTGAAAGTCTTCTCATTTTGGGTAGGTTATAGATCCCAACCTGGCAAGGACAATGTGCTCCTATTGATGATATTTTTTCAAGTAGAAGAATGATTGGGAATCATAATTTCCAGGCATTCATAAGAAATCAGAGAAGACTCTTCATATAGATGATGCAGTGGCAGAGCTATGATTGTAGATGTGAGGAGTTATGCTTGATGTCCGTCAAATGGCATTGGATCTAAGCATGGTGATTGACAGGCTGAACAGAATGGGCAATGTGATATAATTGCATAACTATAATAGAGAATTGAGAAGAAATCAGAAAAGGCATGGATTGATTCTATGGTGTCTTACAACCCCAACAGTGAAAACCACATGAGATTTGGAGTTGAAATGAGAAAGTTATGGCACGGCGGGATTTTTCATTCTGGCTTCTCCATGGCGAAAAATCATGTTTTGGCTTCTCCATGGAAGAAAATTGAGTTTTCGCTTCTCCATGGCAGAAAATTGAGTTTTGGCTACTCCGTGGTGAGATTCATACTCTCCAAGTAGTTTTCCGCAAGCCTACATAAGTCATTATCAAGCTTTAAGGAATCTTTTATTATTATTTAAGTGTTTCATATCGCATGTGCCTTAAGTTAAAAAAAGACTCATGCAATTAAATTTGACTTGCGGAAATACGTTCAGAGCCTACTCCATTGCGGAAATCGCACTCTTCAGGTAGATTTCCGCAAAGCTAAATGTTCCTTTGCGGAGATCGCACTCTTCAAGTAGATTTCCGCAAAGCTAAAAGTTCCATTGCGAAGATCGCACTCATCAAGTAGATTTCCACAAAGCTAACTACTCCAAAGCTTTTTGTGCACCTGTTTTCCCAAAACCCGCTGCCAAATAATTTGCAGATCTTGATCCCTTTTTCACTTCTGATCATATGGGTCGGTTCGAAATAGCTCAAAGTACATTTCTCCATCAGGAATCAGGTATCAAAAATGTATACAATTTTAAAGGTGAAGAGATGAAGTTGTGGGTTTTCTACAAGCGGAAAATCCAAAATCGGGTGCGCCAAAGTCATTTTCGCACCTCAGAAGCTAAAACCCGCCAGCTTCTAGCTTTGTGATTTCAATGTCTTTTCAAAATCTGATGATCTGGGTTGTTTTAGAATCTTCCAAAGAACACTTCTTGTGTTGAAAGTTCAGCTTGAAAATATTGCTATTACTCAGAGCAGAAATTCACATTTTGAGTGCTCTAAAGAGACGATGGTTATGATTGTAACGGCAAAAGAGGATTTGATTCTACAAGTTGTATTCAATTGATGAAGACTATTCATTTCAATTCTCTCAAACTCAAACTACAGGAAGTAGTAGATAAAAAGTCATGGTCTTTTGGCTTTCTGTTTTCGAAAGTATTCTCTAGTCTTTTCATATTCTTAGAAGTTGAATCACTTCCTATTCCCATGAAGATCCTACATTGTAATCTCTATATAAATGGTGGAAAAAGTTAATAGAAAGGTCAGAAAATGGTTGGCATGAAGAGAGGTTGCAGAGACAATCACACTTGGTGTCAATTCTTTACTGTCCATGTGCTTCCTTTTTTTGCATACAGTCAGAGAGCTGGAGTGGAGGAGAGAGCATGTTTAATTTATGTATTTTCATCCATTCATTGAGATTAATGTTTAGTTTTTTTGTAATAGATTTGGCCATAGTTTGCAAGCAAATATGATCAGAGTATTGTGTTTGTGTGTTTAAAACAAGGGAAAGTTTTGTTATGAATCAGAGTATTTGGCTAACACTTTTCTGATTACTTTCAATCGAAGTATTGTTATGATCAGTTTTGAGCACTGTCTTGTATTCTTAGTCAAATGGTGATTGGATGGTAGATCAGAGTACTATCATTTGATCCTATTGCAAAGATTTGGATGTTTAATCTTCTCATAATACTACATTTGCATAACTAACAGCATTATTGCATCACCAATGTTGGGAAGTCATAGGATGTGTGAGTTCCTAAAATTGGATAGGATTAGAATCTAAATCTGCCTGAGTTAGTCCTGGATAGGATTGGCTTGGTTTTTCCTATGTTGTTCTCTGGTTAAGAACATACCCCATAGTAGGAATTAGAGATAAAACATAATTCATTGAATATCATTTATATAGGGAGCTGTACCTCAATTCAGAGGGAAACAAGATATTCTCAGAAATGGTTTCCCAACTGTTGTGTAAAGTTGTTCTTCATTATAAAATTGGGAAAATAAAAGAGGATAAGAAGAAGGACAATCTATTTACCAACAATCCCCAGAGAAGACAAGACAAGAAAACTAGCTATCCCCCTAAACAAAATAGTCACACACCCAACTTAGCTCCCACACTGTCGAGACTTGACTCTTAGGTGCTTGAAGGCCCAAAGAATTTATTCCCCGGACAACCTTTACAAGAAAATTTGGTCAGTAGCCCAGTACCTAGTGAAAACTTACATCTGTTGGCGGACTGGTCACAAAGTCTCGTCAATAGAAACTGGCGCTAGAAGGAGGGCATGAGCTCATCCCCTTCAAAGGATTTTGACTTTACACCTCCTGAGGGTTCCCCAAGCCATGGTTTTAGGAATCAAACCTTTAGTGGGATTGGATCATTTTCACCTACACAATTCAAAAGAGTCCTTAGATCAGCCCCCAATCTCAGAAGGTTTATTGAACTTGAGCCTCATTCTTGAAAGAAGAGGACCCTGCAAAACAAGCAACCATCCAACCTCGTTTGGGGATCTACTATACTTCAAAATACCCAAGTCTCCCAGACAATCCCAGGAAGCAAAACTCCACCTAGTCAAAATCCAACACCTTTGATGTCTACGTACTTTGGTAACACTAGGTCCCCCATGGGGCAGTTTCCTGGTTCTACCAATGATCTTTCTCCGCATTTGGAGAAGATCTGCCCCTGATATGAGCATTTAGGCTCATGAACCATAGAAGAGCATCTGCAAGAATACAAAGATTCCATGAACTAACACCGAATCCAACATCAAGACGTTGTGACCTGGATGTTCCGCCTATCCTTGGGACACAACAAGTTAAACTAGTACCTTAACTTGCTGGTTAGCTCCATTAACAGTTGGCAAGACATTGAGGATGCCTTCCTAGTGGCCTTCCATGTACACATGGACCTGGCATGGTCCCACAACTAGTTTATCTTCATCAGGAAGGAACCAAACGAACCCCTTACATCATTCAACCATTGGTTCCAACGTGCCTTGAAGCAGTGCATGAGCCCCTTCATCCCATTCGGTGATGTAACCATCCAGACTTACCTTAATGCAATGGACCCCTTCATTGCCACTCTCCTATAGAGAACCACCACCCCCAATGACTAGGATACTCTGGTGAAGTTTTACAACCTAGCCTTGGAGTTGTCCCACAATTTGAACAAAGTCCCCGACAAGATTGGGCAGAGCACGCATTTCAACATGATACTCGGTGGAACTTCTTACACCAGGGGATACAACCTCAATCAAGAAATGGGTGCCCCAGCAATGGCCATGAACTCACCACCGCCAATAGACCACCAGGCTCGGTACATATACCCATCGCAAACCCAGACAATATTGGGTATGGAATTCATTCCTTGGAACCATCTGCAGCAAATGTAATAATCACTGATACAACCCTTTGTCGTACCTTTCTTCCAGTCACTAGCGGCTGGAGGATTTTCATCCTTAACTATTGGAGCTACTATCATCTTCCTTGGGAACAAACCATAAAAACTATCACATTGTAACACGAACACCTAGCTATCTGTCGAGGTCAAATCCATCTAGCGATTAGTATCCTCCCTGATAGTAGA
Source organism: Thuja plicata (assembly GCA_018584345.1). Classification (NCBI taxonomy): domain Eukaryota; kingdom Viridiplantae; phylum Streptophyta; class Pinopsida; order Cupressales; family Cupressaceae; genus Thuja; species Thuja plicata. The sequence goes on along the minus strand of MU224866.1, from coordinate 1,317,740 downwards.
CATGGGATAGCTAAAGGTGGGGCCTTCTACGCCTCACAACCCCAATTCCCAAAGAGGTAATCTCTTCTCCAGCCAAAAAAATACCAATATTGAAGGAAGAAACTACAACAATGTGCCTCGGCCCAACCAACATCAATGGAATAATAATGAAAACACCAGAGGTCCCACTCTAAACCAAAATACCACTTAGGGCAGTGTTGGACCTACTCATTTCACGTTGATCACTGAACTCCAACCCCTAACTAACTGGTGTAGATTGCATGACACCAACTCGCATTTTAAGGTGAACTGCAACACACTAAACAAGGTCATCATAATCTCCCAGTTGGATATATAGCAACCTATAGATCCTACTCCCTTGAAAACATTAGCACTAGAGCCCACTCATGGCTCCTTCACCTGTAAGACTTTCTTCTTTGAGATAGATAAAGAAGATGAAGAAGAACCCGAATAACAGGGGTTCTTTTATGAATCTATCCCAGCCTTTGAGTCCAATGCCTTTACCAACCCACAAAATCCCTTCAACACTCAGAGCTAGGCCGTTAAAGGACCAGTTTACACACCTTCACCTCCCAAGGATACCCCTCACCAAGACAACACAATTGATCATTCCTTTCCACAGAAAGGATCTAGCTCTAACCAAGCTAAGGATCTGGGATAGGGAAGCCAACAATTCCTAGGGGAAAGGTTTGACATCACAAAGGCATTAGAGGGAACACCACCTCCATGACCTTGATGGAGGTTTTTTTGAACTGTCCCGAGTAGAGGAAGTCTCTTTTGAAGCTCTTGGGAAACCTAAAAGCTGTCAGTCACCCACCCAAGACTGTCACTTTCAACAATGCCAACACGGCTATTTTTTTGGGAAACACAGAGGATCCTCCCTTCCTACTAGGCTTAAATATACAAGGGAAGAACCTACATAATTGCTTGGTAGATTCTGGTGCTTTGGGAAATGTCATTCCTTCATCAATATGCTAGAAGCTCATACTCCATCCCACTCCATCCAAAGGCACAGTAGTCCAGCTGGAAAAAACTACTGTAAAAATGGTAGGTGAGTTGAAGAGTGTCTAGATTCAACTCATCTAAGACCCCCAGTTATCAAGCATAGTAGACATCTAGGTGGTGTAAATCCCAGAGACTTAGAGGATGTTGTTAAGTTGGAATTGGTCTAAGGCCCTTAATGGGTTTTTCTCCAGAGACTTCTCCCACCTGTGGCTCCCCTAGGAGGGGAAGTCTAACTAGATCAGGGTAGAAAGTGAACCCAAGATGAAGTAGGCCCTCACCGAAGTTGGAAGGGTAAACAAAGTCCTTTTCTCTGAGACTTCCCCCGGGGTGTACCAACCCCTCGAGAACCTCAAATTTGATTTTACCCCTAGGGAGGATCCCATAGTCTCTTAGAGAATTCAGGACCTGGATGAAAAACTAAGGGGAGAGGTTAACTCATAGGGCAACACAGCAACTCCCGCTACACTCTTGTCTGGCACTTGGTTTCGGGTGCATTATAAAAAACATTATGAACTAGAGTGTGAGCCTTGCATTGCTACTACTACCTGCCATATCAATGCCCTCCTAGAGAAGAAATAAGAGGCAGATATGTCTGGACTCGACAATCATTCTAGCGGTACACCCAAGGTACCACCAGTCCAAAAATCCCAACCAATGGCTTCTCTGGAGGTAGATCTCACCCATGAATCATCAGAGTTGGAGGAAACTCCTCCCAATCTTCCCAAAACCAATCCAAATACCACTTTTCCCTCCCAGCCCCAGAAAATGAACAATGACTTATAGACCCTGAAGTTCGATGGGTCCCAGTCTAAACAGGGCTATGGGGCCAGAGTGGAGTTTATCAACCCATGGGGAAAATCATTCTTTGCATCTTACAGGCTGCAATTTAACTGCACAAACAATGTCACAGAGTACGAGGCCTTGGTCCTTGGACTCCTATTTGTACTAAGAAAAGGAATCACCCACCTCTGGGTAATGGGTGATTCAGAGTTGATCGTTAAGCAGGTCCGGAGCCAATACACTTGTCATGACAAAAGGATGGTTGCATACCGCAACTGGGCATGGAATCTCATCAAATATTTTTATGCCTTTGACATCGAACTCATTCCCTGGAAATGAAACTATGTTCTAGATGCCCTTGCCATATCTTCCAGCACCCTTGAGCCAATGGCTAGCTCCCGGATCAGGAAGTTCTTTGTTGATATAGTCCCCAACCCATCCATTCTAGACAAAGTCACCCACTTTCAGGTCTTTGAGGATGATCAACATATTCTGGCCTTCATGGCCAATGTTGGTGTTTTCAAGGACCAGATAGTGGAAGAAAGAGATCATGAAGATATCAAGTAGTGTGAAGAATATGATGGGATCATAGACTTACCAACCAACACCACCCCTCAGGGGATGGTAGTGCTAGAATGTATCTTTGACTTGGACCCTCAGGGCTAGGAGAAGATATTATACTCCTCTAAGGAAGGAAAATTCAAAAAGGTCAACATCATCCTGGCCGGTGAAGAAAAATTTGTGCATATTGGAACCTCCTTCTCCCTAGAGGAGAAGGAGAAGATTCTTGCGGTTCTCTGAGAATACATTGATGTGATTCCGTGGGGGTATGAGGATTTAAAGACTTATGATACATCCATCATGACCCATACCATCCCACTAAAACTAGATGCTAAGCCCTTTCAGAAAAAGCAAAGACTGATAAACCCACTGATCGAGCCTGTAATTCATCAAGAGGTTCAGAAACTGCTGTCAACCTAGATTATCTTTCCTATCTGACACACTACTTGGGTTGCCAACCTTGTCCCTATGAGAAAGAAAAGTGGTGAGATCTGCCTTATTCATGGATTTTCACAATTTGAACAAGGCATTTAAGAAGGATAATCGCCCTCTCCCCTCATTGGATGAGGTGTTGCAAATCGTGAATGGGTCCCAAATGATGTCCTTCATGGATGGGTACTCCGGGTATAACCAGGTCATGGTTAAGTATGAGGATAAAGACAAAATGGAATTCACCACCAAGTGAGGAATGTTTGCTTACCAGATGATGCCTTTTGGCCTTATCAATGCAGGGGCCACATTTCAAAAGGCTATGGACATTACGTTCGAAGGCCTAGTAAACCGGTGTATAATCATCTACATGGATGATGTGACCATCTTTTCCCAGGATAGGTGTGATCATTTTACCCACCTCACCCAAATTTGTGAGAGATGTCATCAATATGGAATATCCCTCAACCTTAAGAAATGTATATTTGGGGTAACTGAAGGGAAGCTGCTTGAGCATATCATCTCCAAGAAGGGTATATCCATTGACCCTAAGAGATTTGAAGCACTATTGAATCTACAGATGCCCAGCAGTAAGAAATAAATGTGATCTTTCTTCGGGAAGATAAACTATGTCTGGCAGTTCATCACTAGATTCACCAAAATAGTCAAACCACTCAATGACATGATGAAGAAAGACATGAAGATTGAGTGGAGTCAGGAAGAAAAGCGAGCATTTTTCCAAATTAAATAAATGATTATGGAGGCACCACTCTTGGCTAGTCTGGACTATTCCCTCCCTTTTCACATATACTCCTTTGCTTCACTGCATTCTATCATGGAAGTTCTTACCCACAAGGTCAAAGGGGAAGAATGACCAATAGCTTTTATGAGCTCCCCTTTTAAGAATGCCAAAGTCTAGTATTCATCTTTGGAAAAGCAGGCATTTTCTCTTGTCTTCCATGAAGAAATTCCAGCATTACATTCTCCCGATAAAAGTGCATGTTCTCATCTCAGACTAGGTTTTTAAGTCTCTGCTCCTGCAAAGAGAATTGGGTGAACGACAGGGGAAATGGATGGCCATCCTCCAAGAGTATGATTTGGAAATGCAACCCATGAAGATAGTCTGAGGCCAGGGACTATGTAGAGCGATGGCAGAAGGAACTCCAAACATTGAATGCCAAAATTATACAGTGGATTCCATCACTCAAGATCCGTGGTATACTGACCTGGTATAATTTTTGTTGAATAACAGATGCTTGGAGGGGCTACCCCCAAACAAATTTCACACCTTACGGCTGAAGAGTGCACACTTCATGATAAAAAAATGGAACACCTTTTCGTAGGAACTATGAAAGGATATACCTCTGGTGCATAGATAGGGACCAAGCTGCAAAAATGATTGAAGAATTTCATGGGCAGTTTAGAATTGGGCATGGCTCAGCTGATGCCACTACCCATCAAATCCTCTAGGCTAAATACTATTGGCCCTGCATCTTTAAGGATGTCTACACTCATGTTAGGAGATGCCACACTTGTCAAATAGTGGCACATCATGAGAAAAACCCGGCCATGCCTTTGCAGCCAGTCTTCAAAGCCAGACCCTTCGCCCAATGGGCATTTGATTTTATCAGGGAGATCCACCCCAACTCATCTACCAACAATCGATACATTTTGACTGTTACTGATTATTGCACCCGGTGGTCTGAAACAATTCCTTGCAAAAACAACACGGTAGATGTAGTTATTAAATTCCTAGAAGAAAACATAGTCACTCATTTTGAAATACCATTTCCTATAGTATGTGACAATGGTCTAGCATTTTCTTTGACGTAGTTACTCGAATGGACCTATGAGAGAAAGATCACCCTGAAGTTCTCCAGCAACTATTACCCCTAGGGTAATGGTGTGGCTAAATCTACCAACAAAAATCTACTTGAGGTGATCAAGCATCTGTTAGAACAAAACCCCTGGGACTAGCACCAAAAGCTTAGATTCACTCTCTGGGTGGATCACATCAGAATAAAGGCAGCCCTGGGGACTTCCCCATTTCACCCAGTTTATAGCCAGAATCTCGTATTCCTCATCAACTTACAGATCTTGGTACTATAGCTTATGCAAGAATTCAGTAATCGGGACAACATTATGGAGGTTCAACTTTTGAACCTGGTGTGAATGGAGGAAAAAAGAGACGTAGCCCTTGAACACTTCATGCGTTACCAAGAAGTAGTAAAAAGATGGTTTGACCGAAGAGCCCATTATAAGTCCTTTCAGATTTTAGACTTGTTCCTCTTGTGGGACAAAGCCTGAGAAAAGAAGGGAAAGCACACCATGTTTCAACGGCTTTGGCTTGGACCATATCTAATATCTGAGATCTATGGGGAAAATACTTATCACCTTAACACTATGACTGGAGAATCCATCCCATTGCCTGTCAATGGACATTTTCTCAAGCACTACTTTGAATGAGGTGGGCGATGAGTTTGTCTGAAGCTGTACTATATGTAAAGCCCCTATTTGTAAATATCTTTCTGGGTGCTCCATTTGGAGTGCCTTTGCCTTGTAAATAGTTTCTCAGTGGTCTTCTAAGGCCTCCTTTTCTTTTATTGCTTGCCGTCAGTTTTTGTTTTCTATATTTTCTTTTGTTTCCCAGGTTCCCAGCGTATTTCCTACTTCTTGTAGATAGGTATGCTTCGCATAACATCTAGTCTTTGGAATGGTACCTAGCGCATTTTGGTGAGTTCAGAATCTATTGTTAGCATGGTGGAATTTTTCCATGCTCTGGAGTTATTTTTTAAGTATGATAAAATGTTATGGGTAATCCTCATCAAATTCATATCATGAAGTCTAGACATCGGTTAACAGAACCTAAGAAGCAAGTAATCAGACACCTTGAGAGTAGATCGGTCACACTGGTTATTGACCAAGTATGAAAATCATTAAAATATCTTGGATATGGAATGTTCTCTCCTATTCAGCAACTTAAAAGTGGATGGCAAGGTGAAATAATTACCGCCATTAAAATTAGATAACCTTAAGGTTCACGGTGAAAGAAGTACTGCCTTCCCATCTAGAAAGAGAAAGAAAAGAAAAGAACTGAAGAGTAGAGAATTTCGGTGTTTGAGGTAAACATGTAAGATAGGATAACTTTGGTCCAATTTACTCAGTGCCTCCTCTCTGATTGTCCCGGAAGTCATCGGCTTGATTTTCTTTCAAAGCACACACTTCATAGCTGACGAAAGACCAAAAGATTGAATCAAAGATGAGTCTAATTTTCTCAGACACCTCACACTTTACAAGAAGAATTCTCCAGGTAAAGATTACTTCCATTTTTGCTAACTAGAGATTCCAAAGTTCTCAAATGTGCTAAGGCATTCATCCTAGATAGACTCCATTTGTTATGCCCTGCATACCTATCCCTACATTTTGTAGGAAAAATGTTGGGTCCCCCTTTTTTTTTTCTTTGGCTTTTTTCCTTGGTTTCTTTTGTTTCCTTTGTTTCCCTCCAGGATTTTCTTCCATGGGGGTTGTTTTCTTTTTCTTCTTGTCTTCTTTTGTCTCCAGGACCCGATCCCAGGTTGTGTTTGTCTTGAATCATTTGAATTTAAAACTCTGGGATTCTCTGTCATCATGTCTTCTTTTGCGAGAAGGTATGGCCGCATAGGATCCTTGGGCCTAGGGTCTGGAAGTTTTCCTATTTTAGAGTTTGCAGAGGGAAATAAATGTGTTTTTACCCTAAGGGTATAAATATGTTTAACCTGTCACTTTCACATTTACCGCAATCAAAACACTTAGAGCAATTACTAGAGTGATTAAGTGTGAAATTGCTTTTGGTAATTAACAACATTCAAATAGTAGTATGCAGTGGTGTGTTCATGGTTAGTTCTAGGTGAGCCAGTTGTAGAGCACCTCCCATGTTTGATCCCTCCGCATTCCCCATTTTTTTAGGTAGGCCTTTTGGCTCTCTTCCTTCTAGTTTCTAGTTTTCTGATTTTCTTGCTTTTGTCTCGCTTGGTTTTTATTCTATTTTTGTTTTGTTGCATCTTTGTGTTGACTTTTTTGTCACCTCCCATTGGTGGGTTGGCTCTGCCAGAGGGTTGTCTTCCCTCTATGTAATTGTTCTGTATATTATGTATATTGAGTAACTTTCTGTTGATAGCTATATATATGCTTATTTTTGGTTGGCCTACGAGTTGTGCTTTGGCCCTTGCCATGGTTTAGCCCTCTGTAATTGTATATACCCCATGTGTATCCTTCTATCTGTGGCAAGCTCATCATGCTCCCTCACATCCAGAACAAATTATCAAGCTCATCAGAGAGGTATTTTCCATGGTTTAAACTCGGCACCTCGCCTATTCAAGCCATGGCAGCTTTCTCTCTCCTCTGTCATGTTGTCTTAGTGGTGGGATTAATCTCCCATGAACAATCATTCAAATCCCATCCCATCTAGAATTTACTTCCCCCATGCTAGCCCACTTGTTTCCATTAAGAGCTTTTATGTTGTCTGTCATGTGGTCACATGATGACCCATGTCATCCAATTATAATTCACTTTCGGTCATCTTGACAACAGCTAGATTTTCTAGACTCTGGGTGTTGGGAAGCCCCTGGGTCTTCATTCCATTTTTGTCACCTAAACCAATGCCCCGGAGGCCCTGGGTGTTGATCAGAATCTGATCCTTGTTAACTTTGATATTCCAGGATTTTGATGTATGCTAACTCTTTTGGACATGTGTGAAATGGTGGTGAATTCCCTGGAGTCCCTAAAATATTGTTGTATTTATCATATTATGTATTAACAATTCTCCAGTTTTGTAGGTTGCAGATAGTCTGATAAAAATGTCTGAAGTAATCAATGCTCCTGATAGCCCAGATCTGCCAAGTACTTCCACTTGGGTGGCCACGAAAACTAAGGCTGAAAAGATGTTGGCCAAACTACCACTAACCTCCAAGTACCCAAGGGAGGGTGTTCTCATGGGATCCAAGGCGGACTCCAAGTTGCAAGAAATAAAAGACACAGAGCCTGGACTATGGGCTGAAATGTAGGGTTTGGTCCAAGCTATATGCCAACAGAGGACCACCGGAGATGATATGGCTAAGTACATGGTCACCTCTAGAATTATCAAAGCCACAAGTTTTCCCTACTTGGTGCAAGCACCAGAGTTGATACTCCAACTGGAAACACTCTACAACCCACCCAGGTTGTTTTTCTCACTGATCCTCAGCCACAACACTATCTGGCACCCATCATCAATCTTGATGCGGCTACCTTTGCTTCAGGGCTGGGGATCCCCCAATTCAAGGGATCCATTGTTCTCTCATGGCCTGCATCATTGAAGGTGTTTGGGGAAGCTTCCCTTCTCTCCTGGAAACATCTCAACACTCACTGGCTAAAGTCCCCGAGAATGGACAATAAAAAGATGAAGCTAGAGATTCCCCACGGGGATTTTAAAGAATGTATCTAGGTAGGGATTATATTTCTATGCAAGCTATTTGAAGAGCCCCATGCATAGGACTTCTCAGCATGGATGTATTACTTTCTCTACTGTATCACCACCCGCAGTCAGACCTTCAACTAGGTAGCTATCATTGCCAACCATGTAGACGCGCAGATAAAGAGCGTCCTCCAGACTTCAAAGTTCTACATGACATCCTATGTACTATGGGCACTGGCCTAATAGAGACCTTCTTTTCAGGGTTTGCAGATAGTGGGTGTTCTCAAGAATAGGCCCGACTAGTTGGTGCCATGGGAACACTATCCCCAGGTCTAGTCGGAACTTAACTTCCCTAATTTTTTCTAGGTGAATGATGCATTCGTTTACCATAGGATCTTGACACTTACTCAGGATACTAGGTTCCAGCTGTCGTAAGAGGTGATGAGCCTGGTGAGTACTTACAACAATTACTTCATTCAATTCCAGTAGCATACATACATTCGGGTGACCGGCTTCTCTGGGAAACCCTACCTACTCCCTTGATATTACGAGGATAGATCATTCTTTTGGAGTACTACACACAGATTCTAGAGTTGCATGCCATCTTCATGGTGAAGAAGGTTACTAACATCCCATTCCCAATCTCTTGTGGGAACTATTCTTGTAGCCTCGCCGTGGCAAAGGAGGCTAAAAATGAGCTGAAGAGTCTGGGACTGGAGGAATTCCACCATATGAGAAGCAATTTTGATCCACTGGGAAAGATATCAATGGCACTTCCCTGGGTGTCCCCACCACATACAGATGATATTGAAGATTTCTGGGTGGATTGCCAGGATAGTTTTGATCTCTGGGCCTGCCAGCATTCACGGATCTCCAAAGGCTTGATGAAATCCCTCAACCTTTGGGGTTTCCCGAAGGCTTTTACAGATGATGGCCTCTAGAGAATTCATTATACAAAGAACAAGGGATAGATAAGTTAGATCTCCCTCTGGTGCCCCAGAGAAATTAACAATTGAGGAGGTGTGCCTCCCCATTATAGATAATAGTCATAAATATTTTGAGTGGCTGTGTCCAAGGAGCACCCAAAAAGGGCCAATTGTGCGGAGGTCTACTTCGACATCCAGAGTTACGGGACCCAGCAAAAGAAAGGCAAAGGAGAAAGAAGGTACCCCGGCCCAAGTGCCTCCCCAAGTGCCTCCCAAAGGCCTACTCCCCATGATGGCATAGATACAAGAACAGATGGAGGTGTCGAGGATGATGAGTTTGAAGATAAGTGCACAAATTTTCTGTAGTCTCCTTGCAGCTCCAATGGCATATGCTCGCCTAGTGGGATTGATGAAGGGTGCTCCCCTTAATACCACAAACACATAACAGAAATAGAGAAGCAACAACAATTTGCAAGAACAGAAAATGGACTTCTTATTATCTCCACAAATGCGGAATTACAAACTTTCAGAATTACAATATGCAAAGCCACATGGGCATTCCCCTTACAATATTCAGTAGGACAAAGCCTCGAATTATTACCCAGATCTACCCAGAACT
>MU224866.1:1269177-1302825 GCA_018584345.1 Thuja plicata | reverse complement strand
ATTTTCGCGATGCGCACTGAAACCCTAACCACGGTCCTAGTGCAAACTGCCTCACAGTCGGTGATCTGTTTACACACTCAGGATAACCTGGCTCTGATACCACTTGATGAAGGGTGCTCCCCTTAATACCACAAACACATAACAGAAACAGAGAATCAACAACAATTTGCAAGAATAGAAAATGGACTTCTTATTATCTCCACAAATGTGGAATTACAAACTTTCAGAATTACAATATGCAAAGCCACATGGGCATTCCCCTTACAATATTCAGTAGGACAAAGCCTCGAATTATTACCCAGATCTACCCAGAACTGTACCGAACTGCCTAAAACAACACTATGGGCCTTCTTTATATAGGCAATTTCCACCGCCCGAGAAGGTTCCAAAAATTTAGCCCTTAGGGCTGACCAAACTTAGAATTATTTTATTTTTCAATTTAGTACATCAAAGTCAGCTCAAAATAACTTTTGAAACCCGAAAATTTTGAAGGAAAATTATTTTCTTCTATTTCAGGTGACCCAACTTCCGGAGACCATAAGTCATCACCAGTTGACTCAATTGACTATTATAACCAAGCAGATAACGGTCGTAAGGCAATTTTTAGTGGTATCACTCCTAGATCTTTACCAAATCAACAATCTCTTGAATCAGGTGAACGTCTCCTCTGTCCTATGGGAGGGAGACTTAGAGAAATATGAAGGATGGAAAACCGGGTTGGATGAATTCTTTAACTCTGGGGAATAGGTCATCATGGAGATGGGAATTTTTGGGGAGGAATCATTTGAGTCCCTCTGGACCCAGTACTCCAGACTTGGCCTCAAGATCAAGGTATGCAAGCAACTGGTTTAGTCCCTAAGAGAGAAAGTAACTACGGTCTAGTATCCTTTGGGCCTATTTTAAGCATTTGTGGTAAGGGTGTCACAAGTTGACCCCTTCACCACTGGAACATGTGCCCCAGAGGACTATGTCCTCAGTAAGTATGATGAGTTGATGGAGTCCTTGTATCAGTTTGTCAGGGACTTTTATAGAGGAAAGCTATCAAGAATATCTAATATGATGCTCCAGGCTCATGACGCTGTAAAATTGGTAGATGAATTCCGGAATGGGGCCAGAGAAGTTGAGGAGAAGTTTAAAGCTGTCTGTGGCTGGTGGAGTAACATTAAGGACATAGATGAGGATGGTATCAACCAAATTTTGGAGGCATTTAAGAACAGCAAAGGGCAATAAAATTCTCCAGATTCTGGGGATTATCACGAACGGGGTGCATTCTTTTACATTCATTATTCTTTGAGCATAAGCTCCTAGATCCTGGATCCCCAGATCCAACAGTTTTGTATTCTTTCAGTGTCTCGTGTTTAGGTTCCTCAGAGCTGAGCAGTCACCATCTAGCAATTAATAACAGGGTCAAAGAGTAGGTGATCCTGATAAGGTGTGTCAACTTGAGGGATGGTTCTGACAGATGGTCTTCCCAAGGTGCTGCTCCATCATTAACTACCTGGCGCATTGAAAACAGTGAGCTGCTCTTACATTGATGAGGTATGTAGCCTCAAACTCTGGAAAGATTGAATTTCTTCTTTTCTCCCTCCAGCACTCTTCTTGATTTTGATTCTTCAATACTTCTTTTCTTGTAGTTGTAAATTGGTGTAGGTAGTACCGGCCACTGAGAAGTATATTTTATTGTTGAGTGTAAAGTTAGATTAGGTTAACTTTAGGGAAAGTATGTGTATAAATAAGAAGTCTAACCTCATTCCAGAGGTCAGAAAAATTGATGATTTTGTAGTCCATAATAAAAGCATTTCAGCATTTCATTTCTTGTAGTTGCAGAGCTCAATGGTCAATAGTTCTTAGGGGTTCCTAGTAGATATATGCTCTCCTTGAGCTGTTGATGCACATACTAGTGATGCTGGAAAATAGTTAATGAAGGAAGGATTCTCACAATGATATTGTTGGTGTCTTGATCTCTGAATTAACACTCTTTTATGTTGTATGTTTCTGATGTCCTTTTCTCTAATGTTTAATTAGATTAACAACCTCTTTTCCCTTTCTATTGAACATGTATGAATCGTTGGTTCTGTATATGTTGAGTATTTAGTATAGTTCATTAGAGCATGTTTGGTGTTTTAAATATATTTGCATAAATATAAGTAGATTGGATACACTCTAACCTTGGCATATCTTTTGAAGTTTGTTTGATAATCCAAATTCTTGTAGGAAACCCCAACCTAGGGAAATCCCTGGAGAAGATGAGCCAAGAAAACCAGCTATCCCCTGAACAAAATAGTCACACACCCAACTTAGCTCCTGCACTGTCGAGACCCAACTCTCATGTTCTTGAAGGCCCAGAGAATTAATTCCCTAGACAACCTTTACAGGCAAATTTGGCCAGTACCCCAGTACCAGGTGACAACTTACATCTATTGGTGGATCGGTCAAAAAGTCTTGTCAACATCTCTGGGTTGATAGTTCTATTTCTGATCTTCAAACTGTTCACTATTATCCCTCTTGGATAAATCTTCCGATCCTGTAGCATACATTTTGATTCTCCTTCATGATTAAATAATACCAATTCATTATCTCCCTCTTTCTTCAATATCTCCCTTATGGATAAATTTCATCAATTCATTCTCTCTCTCTCTTTGACAATAGTGCCAATAATTCATACTCCTGAAAACTTGTTTCAACAGTTGATTATACCTTACATGTACAAATACTTATTATATTCAAAAATTTCTTCACAACTTTAGGAATCACCTAAATTGTGTCGCACTAACATCAATTCAAAAATAGATATTCTAATAAAGTAAAAAATTGATGCAACATGCCTCATGCTACTTAGTGAATATTGGATAGGGGAAAAACCCCTAATTTACCTCTGAGATACTCAAAAGTGTCCTTTGGTAGTGACTTTGTAAAGATATTAGCCAATTATTCATTTGAGTTCACATATTCCAATACCACATTCTTCTCTTGAACTTGTTCTCTCAAGTAGTGATACTTGATACAAATGTGCTTGGTCTTTGAATGCATAACCGGGCTCTTTGATATATTGATAGCACTTGTGTTATCACAGAAAATAGTTATAGGATTTGAGATAATCTCTTGCATACCTTCAAGTAGTTGTATGATCCAAACAATATTCACACAATTCTTGGCAACAACAATATATTCTGCTTCGGCAGTAGGCTGTGAAACACAACTCTGCTTCTTGTTTAGCCATGTGACTAATCTTTCACCTAGAAAGAATGCACCTCCACTAGTAATTTTCCTATAATCAACATTTCTATCCCAATCTACATCAGAGTAGACTTTCAAATCAAAATAACCTCTTTTCTTGTACAATAAACCAAAATCTTCAATTCCTTTCAGATATCTAAAGATTCTCTTGAGTGCGGACATATGTGTTTCCATTGGATTAGAAAAAATATTGCAACAATCCCAATAGTGTGTGCTATATCAGGTCTGTTGTGAACAACATACTACAATTTACCAATCATGGATTGGTAAACATTATTAACCACCTCTTGTGTATTATCTTCTTTAGATAAATTACATCCTATTGGTACTCATTTGTGTGAGTGCCATTTTAAAAATTTTGCAGAGCTTCAACCTTCTTTCATGGTGGAAATATTTAAGTTGTAGGGGTTTTTTTTCTCTATTTTTCATGAGAATTTTGAAGAGGGTCATGAAAGGAAAGTTTTGTTGCCCTTGGATTGTCTCTATGTAGTGAGAAAAGGTTGGAAGTGGTCAGAGAATCCATGGCACCATCACTAGTCAGTTTTCTATTCTGAAGCATTTCATGTCTCTTGTCCCACATTGGCTATGTGGCAGAGGAACCTAATTTTTTATAACTGAGCCCACAAATGGTTAGGTGTCGAAAGACACACGGATTTTTAGCAAGCAGTTTGAAGATGGCAGTTAGTGGTGGCCAGCTGGCAAACAGGAAGGTAATTTTTTGGGCCTGCACATGGTATGTTATGGACTCATATGTGGCAGTGAAGGAGAATCAAACATGTATAGATACCAAGGAAAAGATATCGTATGATGGGTGTAATGCCTTGAATAAAATATGCCTGATCGCTACTCATCAAGGGATCATGACTGGATGATTTGTGGTAGAGTTGACAGGAGGGCACACCTAAGTGGAGGATGGTGTGGTGAAGTTGAAGCAAAGGTATATCAGATGTGCACGGGTCTGAGGCAAGATCATATCACAAGTGTGATCCCACAATCTAGAAGGTACCTTGTTGTTAACCATTACAGGATCACACCTAGCTAACATGTGGTAGACTTACAAGTGGTAGGGCCAAGTAGGATGGTGAGATGGTAGAGGTCCCATAAAATCAAGTGGTGCCACGTGGCAAAAGTGGAAAGATAAATGGTGGGACCAAAGGCCAGGAGGGTTCCACATGGAGAAAATGAGTGGGAAATGCATGGTGAAAAGTACATAGCTAGAGGTAGGTTAAAGGATGGTCAGATCTAAGTTTATCCAATGGTAGGTGTGATGTCATGTTTTAAAGATACACATTAGATAGCTATTGTGGGATTATTACTGATCACCAAGTCTTCTTTCTAGATTGTGGGACCAATAGCTTCTAAGCTAAAGGAAGAGGTAAATCATGCTCAGATCTAAATGAATCTAATAGTGGTCATGATCCCATAAAGTTGAAGATGCACAGATTTTATCCATTAAGGCAGTGCATCTGTGCAACATGTGTCATATGGAAAGCCAGTATGAAGCCAAAGGAATGTAAAGGATGTTCAAATTAAGTTTAATCTAATGGATGGTGTGATACCGCTATGAAAACATGACAATTAGATATTCATTGTGGGTCACGCCTAGTAACCACGTAGCACATAGTGGGTCCTGTCCAGAGTCACAGGTAGGTTAAAGATGTGTTGGATCAGACCTAATAAGATGGTGGGTGTAATTCCTTGATCAAAATTTTCCCGGTGTTTAATCTTCAAGGCATCACGACTGGATGAAAAGTGTCTTGGTTGGATCATAGATCCAATATTTCTAGGGATGATAAATGTAATGTAGATCTATTTCAATCTGACAGTTGGCATGATTCGGCTATCCAGAGTTGCACGATGGATATCCTTTGTAGGTTCACGCCTGAGTTATGCATGTTTAGGCTGGTCAACATAGGTAAAAGGAGGAATAAATAATTTCAAAGGCCAGTGATGTTATGCCACATGGATGCCTAAGGATTCGTTAATTGGGCTTAAGTGTTTTATTTTCTCGAGCTTGTGGTGTTTTAAAAATGTGATCAATGGCTATATTTTAAAGGCAGATATATGGTTTAATTTGGGTTATTGATGGTAATTTCCATGCTAGGTGTGACCGTTGGAACTGATTTTTGAATATTTAACTACTTTCTAGAGGGTTTTAAAGCGGTGGCTCTGTGTTCTATGATGCGCAAAGAGTAGATAGATAAATCTGATTTTATAGGCTGCATTTATGCAGTCATGCAACACTGTTAGGATGGAAATCAAATGGCTTGGAATACTTTTATGTTTCATTTATGTCTTGGCAGTTTCTAATCAAATTTTCAAATCTTTTATAACCCTAGGTCGGATCCCTGTCATTTCTATCATCATGATTGGTATATTCCTATGTCTTGGTGGGTGGTGCAAGTTAGATGAAATCCTTTTGTTGATCTTTGGGAGAAAGATCGATTGGTGAATGGAAGGATGACAGTAAATTGAATTTCATAGAAGGAAATGTGTTAGATGGATTTCATCTCTAGGGTTTCCTTCTTCTATAAATCCTTTTATTTTCTCTGTTTAAGGGTTCCAGTCTCTTTTGGTTCCAAGTGATATAGCAGATTGTTTAGAATATATCAAGATAGAATTGAAAGTTTTTAGATCTTTTGCATATTATTGAAGTGGTATGTATTTTGAAACAGATTGATACAAAACCAGGATTCATCATACTTAATATAAGATTTCTTAGATTCAAGTCTCTCCTTTGTGTTTATCTTTTGAGTTATGGTTTTTCTGACTCATTGCATAGAATTTTTTTATGCATATGTTGTTAGTCCTTAGCTTTGATATAGGATAAAATTAAAATTGCTCTGGATAAAACATAGGTTAATTTTGTACTGTGCAAGAATCTTATAATTAGTGTTTGGTCTGAGATTATTTGTGTTTATGGATTTGAGTCCTTGATAATATCGGTTTCTATATTCTGCTCCTAAACTAGAAATATTGTCCAATGGATAAAGCACTGATTAGAGATTAGTACATTCTTTGTTGATACATGTCTGATTGATTTGGTTATATTCTACAAAGTTAAATCAAAATCATTTCCAAGTTCTTTTATGTTTTGTGGTTTTTGGTTGTGTGTCTTGCATGGTAATGGAGATTCAATGAATGAGTGGTTAATATTTAGTACTTTCTTACCATTATCTATTGTTTAAAATATAGAGTTTTAAAGAGTTGTATGTTGAGCTGGATTAGGTGTACCCACCTTAGTTTTGTAGAGCCAAAAGTGCAGTGGACAGTCTTGTCCCTATAGTTGGTCTATTTACCTTTAGATTTTCCCATATTTGGAACTCTTCAAAATCAATATTAAGGTATATTGGTAGCTTTCAAAGCATAAACGTTTTAAAACACCAAAAAAATGGCAACTCTGCTGGGGATATAGATGCAAAAATATTGTTGAACCTTTTAAAGAATATCTGGTGTTGAGAGAAAGCTTTATCCCATCTGAGTTACCAACAAAATGGTGGCTCTGCTGGGGAGATGTAGTATATTGTAATAAATGACGTAGGTTTCAAGTTGAGCTAGACTTCGGGCCTTCTTATTTATATAAGCCACTAAGTTGATCATTATAATCTATAGAGTCATGTGCTACAATGAAGTATTCCTCTTACTTATAAAGTAAATCAAAGTTTTTTTATCTGTCATTGCAATACTGTCCATGAAGTTTGTTAGCACTTTTTCATGTAGAATCACAATATAGCTTATCAAGCTTGACTCTCAGATTCCCAATTCTTGATTCATATAGGGAAAATGCTAATTAAGAAGGATATGATCCTTCTACACTTTTAGGTCCACAAACTCAGGTAGGTGTACCTTCACTTGATTAATACTTCTTAGTAACTTTAATAATGGATTAGAAATCACACACTGCTTTTCTAATTGTCCTTTACTGTATCAACTGATAAAACATCCTACAGGTGATTGTAATCAACTTGATATAGAGCTTGACAAGCCAAACTATAATTGTAACAATAGCAAATAATAGTGAGATAAGGATTTTCATCCTTCTTCTGTTTAGAGTTTTGACTCAGGTTGGCTAACCTTTTGACTCTCTCTTTAAGGAATCAACAAACTAAATTGTATTACTTAATACAACCTTTTAAACTTATAAATTCTTATTAATAAAAAAATACATAATTGTTTGTTTTGGTTTTGATGATGAAGAACTGCTAATCAAACCCTAGACCAGTGCCTTAATCTTGGGCAAAGAGTCAAATGAGATGTAAATCCACAACAAACTAATTAATAGAAATACAACATCTTTATTAGGCAGTAAGGTATCAAATTCACCTCTCCACACTTCCACTGCCTTAATCTCATCATCTTCTCCCTTTATTGGAGGAATAAATTTGTTATATCCTGAACCAAACATGTTGGCCCTAGCCTCAATCTGATTTTCCTTGCCCTTGAAGAAAGACAAGGTAACCCCAATCTCCTCAATTTCCTCTCTGACTTGACACAATCTTAGGGAGATCATCTCTATCTATGTGGTTTTAGGGCTGCTAACCTCTCAAAAAAGTTGTTCTTGCTTAGCAGGTTTCAAAATAAGGATTTAAAATTGAAACATAATCATTTACCTCTATTTGCAAGCTAGACAACTTATTTTAAGCACTATATACTAAATCAACTTTTTGTTTTTAGGACATTGATCCTATGTTGCAAGATATTTCCCAAGGCTTCCAAAGCCTCTTGGTTGTTGTGCTTTGTTTCCTTTGAAATATCCCATGCAACCTTAGTTTGAACTAGTGCATCTACAACTTTCTTAGGTGAAGTAGGAATAGCCTCAGGGATTTCTTTTAATTTCTGATTCAGTTCTACCACCAGCTTCTCTAATGCATTGATCTTAATCAAGCCTAATTCTCTATCCTTTACTACAACACTTGCTTAATCAAACAATTTGTGATATCTCTTTGACATATGTTCAACCTTGGCTTCATTCAGATGAGAAAAATGAGTAAGGGCTTGTGACTTTCCAAATATCCAGTATTATGGATAGACCATATGATCTTATCCCCATCCATTTTTTCTTGTATATTAATAAGTGATGGCTTTTGTGTCTTGGTAGCCAAAGCCCACATGGATAAAGTTTTGGATTGTGGATTATATCCACATCCCCTAATCATTTCTCCCACCTATGTCTCTAAAGATAATTTTATATCAGGTTTCCTTCTTATCTAGTCAATTATAAATGATGATGTAAGATCCCATCCTTCCACCACTAGCATCCCACTAAATTTAACCAATTATCTGGCTTCCTCTAGTGTCATGGTTTCTATCTTAGGGTCATATTCCTATAGAGCCTACAAGGCCTCACTTGGCATAGATTCACCTCCTGCTAATTGCAATTGTGACCCAACTTGTTCTTTCTTTGCCCAGATCAAGAAGTCCTTGAATTCTTTGGTTTTGATGAAATTGTCATCACTCAAGAATTGCTCTTGCTGAAGCTCTCTTTCATCTTGACATAATAAAAGAGGTATTTCAACTTCTTCTTCTACATCTTATCTTTTCCTCTTTCCTCCCCTTATTAACTTCCTGAGCTGATGGTCATAAGCTTTGTTACCAGTAATTAAAGCACTCACCTTATCCTCTTTCTTCTTCTATGTCTTAACACCAGAAGGCTCTGTTATTTCCATTTTCTATTTCTTATTGGGAATTTCATCAGTCACCTCAGCCTCGTGTTCTTGAGGGAAATCCATTATTACATTCTCCTTTGTTTGAGGTGGTTGATCCATTGGAGGAGGGCTATGCACTAAATAACTACTATCACTACTCTGAGGAAGAGTGCTTGTTAGGACCTCTTTCCTTATCTTCTATTAGTTCCTCAAGATGGTTACACAATGTGCCATAAGATTCTATCATCTTATCAAGCCTTTGCAAGTAAGGCACTTCTGGGAAGTAACCCTCAAAAGGCATCCCTTTCTTCTTGATTTGTTGTTCCAGATCAATTAGTTCTTGGAACTTCTCTTCCCTCCTTGCAACTTCATCATCTTCTAAGATGTTCCTTATGAGGTCCTCCTCTACACAATGCTCATGCTCTTTGGTATTTAGAATTGTTGGTGTCAAGAGTTTCTTTTCACTTTTAATGAAACCCTATGTGTTAACATACCTCTATAAGGCTACACTCATTTTGAAATGACCTAACCATCTATTTACTGATCCCAATGCCCTCTTGCCAATTGTGAAGTTGTAAAATTTAAACTATCAGGGTGTAAAGGTATTTTTCTATGTGGAGCCAAATGCAACTTATCAGTCAACATCAATTTCCAGATGAACTCCATAACAACTATCCTTGGTGGCATATGATATGGAAGTATATTTGGTGGCTCAGAGAAACCATAAACCCTTATTAAAGTAAAATCTTTACTATAATAGATATCTCCCTAGTTGTGGTCTCCTATCCACTTGTCCACAAATTGACAAGGCCTAAGAAGCTGCAAGACCTTGATTGGTAATCTTGTCATGTTTACTCCTAAACAACTTTAATTGGATACACCATTCAATTCTAGAATGCACAGAATTCATTTTCCCTTGATGTGTAATTCCAAACCCTCAACCAGAGTTCTATAGGGTTAGATCAGCCTTGGAATAATCTCCTATGTCTCAAATTTTGCAAGTCCATGATATTGAAATTATAAAACAAAATCAAATGCATCAATAAAGAATATTGTAATAATTTAGGGTTGGTTTCCTTTTTATGAATGTCTACAAACCCTTGATGTATTTGGTCAATAACATACTGGATATAGTCATAATCTGTGCTAACATGTGGACTCTGAAGATCCAAAACAATCATCAGAATATCTAAGGATATCCTATCACTACCCTCATCAACTCCTAAAACTCTCCACAGTCCATAGGAAATATATTTCATATAAAAAGCTAAATCCTTGTAGAAATAGGGTGTAGTGGAATTTGGTATGGCCACTATATAATTTTTGGTATTTTTTAGCACATGACCTTGAATTAACTTAGCCACAATGGTAGCTTCCCTAGTATACCTAGCTGATAATGCTTTTAGGCCTATCTTTGTAGTGCAAGGGTTGTGAATGTTGAAATCTTTCATAAAAGATGTCATATCTAGAGTAACTAGGGTTTTTCCATCATTCTTCTTGATGGTCTTAGAGATGGTATCATATCTATTAGCCAATTCAAGAAACAAATCTACATCTAAAAAGACGGCTGGCACTATCAATTTGGCTAAACCTGATGTCCATGGGTTTGAAACGGGAACAAGACCATCACTATTTATATGAAATTAATTAAAAAGATGGTATCCAAAAGCATCAGGAGTCTTAGAATCTCTACAATATGACATATTATCAGCAAGGTATTCATCATTTACCTATTTCCCCTGATTAGTTCCTAGTAGCAGAGTCACAAATTCATCAGAGTAATTCCTTTTTCATTTCTGATCATCTTTGGGGTCTCCACTCTTTCAACTGGTTGAAGCCACACTTGCTGCTCGACTCATATTTTTTTCTCTTAACTGAACAATGCTGATCAAATTCTTGTTTCTTCACATTGCAACCTAGACAACTCTATTCTTCTAAAAAAACTAACACTCGTGTACTCTTTAGCTCTGTATTCTGAAACTTTGGTAAACTAAAATGAGCAATGACAATACTTATTTATTCCTAAGAAATCAATGCACCAGTCTATTCGATATCATAAATTTGTTATTCAGTCACTTCTACCATTACTCTATGTGCTTTGATATCAATTTATCTTAGTCATGGCATCTGATTTTAACAGCTGATCAATTTTTAAAAAGGCCAATCAGGATAATCATGAATGCTTTTGTCAGTTTAAAAAACCTTATTATATGCGAAATAAACTCTATGCTTGATACGATTGGCTCACATTAATAAAACTCAGAAAACTTCATACATGTTGTCACAATCCTTTTGTTTTTATTGGCTAACCATTGTACATCATGGTGTGAGATAAAAACCTTATAACTTTACCTTACTCTTACTCCAGTCCTCTTTGATGACCATGCAACTGTTCTATCTCCTTATTGCTGAGAATTAACCTTAACTCAAGTTTTATCATGAGATTTAACGCACACCTTGCGATCTAAAATCTATCAATAGTTTAGATCTTTCATATTAACTATTATTTCAACTTTACTTAACCTTCTTTATTTTAGAGATTACATGACTAAAGAAACTCAAAGTCACTGAAATTTCTGGCTTACCATGAGTTTAGTTAGAGATTACATGACCATCATTAGATCTTCTTTCATCTGAAAGTTCGCATTAAATCTCTCATTCATTTTGTACTTACTGCATCTGATCAGAGACTGCATGACTATCATTAGATAATTTTGAATCCAATGTCTCGCGTTAAATCTCCCAATCTTTATCATTAACTGTAGTTTGTCATGAGACTTTGTGACTGCAATCTTTCTCTAAGTCGCTAGATAAATTTCCTATCCTCATGTTTGCTTTGAGACTTTACGCATGCCACAGATCTCTGGGATGACTTAAACACATTTCAGCATATGAATCATTATCTTTGAGTCGCTATAAAATCTTTAACTTTTTTATTTCTATCAGTGACTTAACACCAACCTTCAGATCATTTCTCATCTATGGTTCAGATTTTCCCACTGCAAACTTCATTGAGCCTTGACTTAAACTTTGCTAACCATAGTTCATATGGAGACTTAGCGACTGACTAAATCTCATTTTCACTGAACAAATCATCTGACTCAAGGTCTATTCTTATATTAAACACCAACCTTTAGATCTTTTCCTTGATCAACAGTAGTCTCTTAATCTCTTAAACTTTTACTCATCTATACTTTTATCTTGCAATTAAATGTTGGCCACAAGATCATCTTTGAATCTGACAGTTGTCGCTAGATCTCATAAAACTTCACTTAACCCTTGTTTTCTTTAGAGATCTCACGACTAAATAGATATAACCATGTCTTAACCTTGGTGAGTTTGTGAGACTTCATGACTAAAAGGAAATTGAAGTCGCCATATGTTTTCTTAACTCACGAATTTATCTTGAGCTTTCACACCCACCGCATGATCAACTTGAAAATCAACGGTTGTCGCTAAATCTCATAAGATTTAAATTAACCTTTGTTTCCTTCTGATATCTCGCAACTGAGAGAATATAAAACCAAGTTATAACTCTGATTTGTTTGCGAGACTTCATGACAGAATAAATTCAAAGTCGCCAGACAATTTCTTAACTTTGGGTTTTCATCCAAGAATTCACGTGAACCACAAGATTTTAATCTGATCAACAACCCGTGTTTAATCTCTTAATCCTTTAAAGTATATTCCTTTTCTTATGAGATAACATGACCAACACTCTATGTTGAGTCTCTTAAATGAAAGGAATATTTAGTCATGTTATAAGAGATTAAGTGACTAACTGAATGTGATAAAAATACACATGGCTTAAGTGTTGAAAGTCATGAAAAAGGTAACTGCAGATTAGAAACTGATTATAAATAACTAGGGTTTTTCATTTGACAAGGATAAAATTGACCTAGAACCTAGGGTTTTACATATTTCATTGAATTTATCACTTGGATATCAACATTTGTGGGGACAATTTGATAGCACTTTGGACACAAATTGACATTTATGCAAGAACATCACTGGGAACTCAAACATTTTACAACAAGATTTCAAAAAACTTGAAATATAACCAACAGTGGCTCTATCTGAGGATGTTTGGATGCAAGTTCATAGCAAGAACCACAGATCTCTGGGAGGAATACCATGCTAACCTAATATAGAAAGAAAACACACAATAGAAACAAACACACATTTACATATAATACAAGGCTACTGTGCATGGAAATCAAATTTTAATTGAAGAAAGGTTTCAAGAATTGTCCATGTACTGGAAATTCAAATACCTCTCCATCCATATTTTTCAATAGATATAAATATTTTACAAAAATTTGATGAATGATAAAAGGACCAAGCCATAAGGATTCAAATTTTTTATTCTTACCTTTAACTTCAGCTCTTACATTCCATTGAAGTACCAGATCATTAGGCTAGAACTTCCTATTACTTGCTCTCTTATCAAAAAATTATTTCATCTTTTGTTGTAACTTTACATTTTCTCTTTGACTATCTTTTCTGACTTCATCTAGTTCCACTAGCTGCACCATTCTTTCTTACATTGGATCAGGGATTTCTAACTCTTCATCTTGAATGAGATTGTATACTGGGAGCAAATTATTCACAGGAATTCTATACTAAATACCATATACTAGTTCAAAGCATGACTTCCCTGTTGTTTTTTTCATAGTAATTCCATCTTCCCATAATGAAAGTTTCAACTTTTAATTCCAAGCTCTCCTATTTTTCTCCAAGGTCTTTTTCATAATCTTCAAGATACTTTTGTTACTGGATTTTTCTTTCCCATTGGCCTTTTGATGGTAAGGGGATGAATATGAAATGACTATTCCCATATCAGTACAAAAATCAACAAATTCTTTAGATCTAAAGCACATAGCATTATCCATCACTAATTTGATAGGAACACCAAATCTAGTAATTACATTATTCATCAGAAAATAAATAACTACTATTCTTGTATCTTTTTTAGTTGGAATAGCTTCAACCCATTTAGTAAAATAGTCATTTATTAGAAAAATCCAACTGTATGCTCTACTTGATTTCTCAGCAAACTCCCCAATGAAATCCATTCCCCACATTGCAAAAGGGGCTTCTGCCACTATTGGATTTAATAATAGGGCACCTAAAAATTTCATTTTATTGGAAAATCTTTGACAAGGTTCACACTTTCTAACAAAAGAATGGATATCTTTGAACAAGAAAGGCCAATAATAACCAGCCCTTAAAATCTTGTGAGATGTTGATTTTGCTAAGTAGTGTCCTCCACACATTCTAACATGCATTTCTCTTAGAATCTTTTCAGATTGCCCCTTATCTAGGCACAATAGTAATATCCCATATTTATCCTTCCAGTATAAATCACCTTGCAACAAAACATACCTTTGAGCTTGTAACCTCAAGCTCCTCTTCTGATTATCAGTTAAATCTTTCGGGCAGCTAGCATTTTTAATAAAAAACTTGATATTAGCATACGAGGGCCACATCTCAATACTTGTAACATCGTGTCCATAAGTATCAACATTATTGACTTGGAATAGATCCAAATTCTATTTATTCATTAACTTAGCCAATCCCAAGCCTCTTACCAATTTAGTAATATGGATATTTATGTCAAATTCCTGAATCTTGTTGATCCACTTACATCTATTTCCAGTTACTTCACTTTGGATCAAAGTATCCTTTACTGCAACATGTGGGGCATATGTATTGATTTTGGCAAAGACCAAGTAAGGTATAAATGCCTTAACTACTTTTACTAGGGCATAAGCCTATTTCTCCATCAGTTGATAATTCAACTCAGCTACTTGCAATGACTTGCGGAAGAAAGCAACAGGGTGTTCAAATCCTTCCTCATCTTTCTGTAACAGTTCTGTAATAGAGTTGCAGCAATGGTAGGAAAAGAGGAAAATGCAAATAATGAGAATGGTTTGGTGTAGTCAGGAGATACTAAGACAAGTGCTTCTTGGATGGCTATCTTAATTTTTTCAAATGCTAACTATGTCTCTTGATCCCATTCAAATTTCACATCTTTCTTTAATAGTTTAACTATTGGCTTAACCAATTCAGCAAAGTTTGCAATGAACCTTCTAACAAAGTCGATTTGTCCTAGAAATGACTGCACACCCTTTAGTCTTAGGAGAAAGTACCTTTTGGATAGCTTGAACTCTTTCAGGGTCTATTCTTACTCATTCTCCTGCTACTATATGCCCTAAAAGCTTTCCTTCTATGACAGCAAACTGTCATTTCTTTGGGTTTAAGGAAACCAAATTCTAGGGCTTTAATAAATACATTTTCTAAATGGTTACAATGATCTTCAGCTCTCTTTGAAAAAGAAGTCAAATCATCTTGATATACCACCATGAGAATATTTATAAGGTCTTTGAAAGCTACATCCATTGCCCTCTGAAAATTTGCACCAACATTCTTCAATCCAAATGGCATGCAAGCATACACATAAGTTCCCCAAGGAGTAGTAAATGCAGTCTTGAATTGTTCAGACTCCTTAACTAGTACTTGGTTATAACCATAGAACCCATCCATCATGGAGAGTAAATCACATTCAGCGACCTTTTATAGCATAGCTTCTATATTGGGTAATCCATAATTATCTTTCAATGAGGCAACATTTAAGTTTCTAAAATCAAGACACAATCTAATATCCCCATTTTTCTTCCTTACAAGGACTAATTTTGACACCCATGATGAATGTCTTATAGGTTGAATAATACCAGCATCTCTTATCTTTATCAACTTTGTTTGCATCTTGGTGGCCAATAATGGGTTAATAGGCCTATGTTTTTGCCTCAATGGCTTCACATCCTCCTTGAGTGGGATATCATGCTGGAACTAGTCTTCCCTATAAGCTTTTAAATCTTCATAAGACCAAACAAAGACATGTTTATATTTTTCTAGCAATCTTATCAGATTTAATCTCATATTCCTATCCAACTTTTTACCAATATAAACCAACTGAGGAGATGTCTCTGATCCAAGATTTATTTCTTCCAAATATTCTATTTTAGCATTGGATTTCTGGGACATATAATTATCATTTATACTAAACATGCCCTCCAATTCAACTAATCCTTTAGGAATATGATTAGATGCTAGTTGAATAATTTCTTGAACAAAAATATTTTCCTTGCCATCTACAACTACTATTAAAGAGTCATAGTCAATTTTATAGACATCATGATTATCTATACATTGAATGAACCTAAGGATGTCATCATCATCCTCAAAGACTTGCTAGTTATGGATATTATCAGGCACTGCTGGTCTATTTTTTACTTCTATGTGCAGATATGCCAGCGATAGTAACATCATTATTTTTTAGACCAACATTAGCAATAAAGCCTATCATTATGTTATTTGATCTTTCTACCCAAAGAATGTTAAAAGCATCAAAGAACTCTAGCCTGTCTCAGACTACATATTTATACTATTTTAGCTTTTCATCTTTAGAAACATATTGTGATCTGATTTGAGCTATGATTAATTGGGAGTCTCCGTGAATTTTCAAATTTTTAATACCATGTTTTATGGAAATATCCATTCCTAATATTAATGCCTCATACTCAGTTGTGTTATTAGTGCACTGAAATGCTAACAGGAAAGAGTACTTAAATGTAATACCTGATGGGGAAATAAATAACACATAAGCTCCTGATCCTTCTTTAGAGCATCCACCATCAAAGTACATCTACTACATTCCATCTTGTTGTAGCAATAATTCATAAATAATTAGATCTGTATTTCTCATTTGTGGTTTAGTCTCTTCAACGACAAAGTTCTCCATATCAATATCTACATAGTAATTTAATTAGTAAGGCATAACTACCTCTACCATGACTGGTGAATGAGGCTCTCTATACAATTTCACCTCTAAACCATTTACAGGAATTGTTGAAAATTATAAATCTATTTGTAGTCTTTAACCCACTGCTGCTACCCACTATCTTGATAGAAGCATACCATAATGGGGTTTTGTATCTACAACAATTATATCAATTATGTAGGTGGCTTCAGGGAAAGAAGCAATCTTTACTTTATTGTCCTTTAATGTTCCTATCACAGGAACCTCTCTATTGTCCATTTCATAACAACTTCCATTAGGAGTAGTGACTTGAAGGCCTAATTCTTTCATAACATGATATGGCATTACATTGGCTGCAGCACCAAAATATATCATACAATTCTTGACTAACAAATGATTAATCATCAAAGTTACATAAAAAGGTGTTGGAAAGTTGACTCTTAGGGAGAATATGACTTATTGTGTGTTTTCATTATGGCAACAAAGTCATATGAAGTCTTGACAGCAAACTTTGAAGTGGAAATTGACTAAGTATAGAAGATAGGACAGAACAGAGATATACAGATGATCAGAGCACCAATGCATGTGTGTACGACTGATTAAGAGTAAGTTCCTTTAGACATAAGATATATGATATTTTTTATGCTTACCCTATACACGCATGGTACAAAATGTTAGTACGGACAAGTTACAGAAAGATCAAGTACACTAGTAGTTCAGAATACAGAGTACGAAGCCAACTTCAGGTTTTTTATTAGCGTGTAATATTTTGTTTTGTAAAGGCTAAGAACCTATTGTAATAAGTTTGTAATCATGTATTAAACATTATTGTAAACACGCTTAAGCCAATTTGTTTGGAAGCATTGTGAATGTTGTTTTTAGGCCGACTAAGGTCTTGTTTAAAGTCGTGTCTATTCAGGCATGAACATATATATATATGACATGCAAAGTTGTATTAGTGGGTGTCATCGAAATATGCAGATCAGAGATATAAAAGAGTAGTATAAGATGTTAGAATGAGATAAATCTCTTCAAGAGTATAAGAGCATCAGCGGATAAACTGAAACTGTTCAGACAATTGTGTCACATATAGCAGTTCACCTTTGGATATAGTGCATATCTATTATCAAAGAGGTTGTAACCTTCATACTACTGAGAAGTGAGCTTCTTGGACAGTGAGTCCTCACCCCTAACAAGGTTATATGTAAAATACTCCTAATAGGGTCAAACCCTTAACCAGGTCATTGTACTTGCATTGTAAAGGCTGCTCCTAACAGGGCAAAGGAACTTTAACAGGTTCATTATACTAGTGCAATATTTGTGGGTACTAATTCCCACCGGGATTTTCCTCTGATCAAGGTTTCCCCATAATCATATAATGTGTTATGAATTCTTGTGTTAATCTTCAATTGATATATATTTGATTTATGTTTAAATTTGTTGAAATAGAATAAATAGACAAACACTGATTGAACCCCCCCCCCCCCCCCTCAGTGTTTCTAAAAATTGGTATCATAGCTCTGGTCCTTTGTAAAATAATTTTAACCACTTGAGGAGATCATGGATTCAAAAGAAGTGAAACATCTGAAAAATAATCTTGAAGTAGCCCTTGAAGATCTTGATAGATCTGAAAAAGAAAATGAGGAACTTAAACTAAAAGTTGATGGCTCACAAATGCTTATCAAAAAGTTAAGAAAAGATTTAAAATATTTCTCTACAAATGATTTGGGTAAAATGGTCAAGAAGCTGAATGAAGAAAACATGTCTTTAAAGGATAAGATTGAAGATTTGAATGATCAGCTAACTGATAGCCTAACAACTATTGAAGAGAAGACCAAAGAATTAAATAGTTAGATGAAGATCTTATGCAAGCTAATATGAAAATCTTGGAATTAGAAAACATCAAGAATAAGATTGAATCTGAATTATCAGGAGAAAAAGATAAGATTGACAAACTACACACAAGTTTTGATCTAATTCAATCACAACTGTATGCACAAGAGCTAAAAGGTGATACCACTGCTATGGGATATAGTGTATCTCAAATTGAAATCAATTCAATGCAAGAAAGAAAGAAAGCACAAGAAGCATCTACATAAGAAAAGAAAGAGGATAATATTGTAGAGACTAAAACTGAACCACCTAAAGATGAACTCAAGCAAGTTAACAAAAATTTTTATGCTTGTAACAAGCATGGACACTTGGCAAGAGATTGTAAAGAAGTAAGACCTTTTAATGGTTATTGTTACTCCTACAACAAATTTGGTTGTAGAGCTATTCATTGCAGAAAAAATTAAATAAATCAATCACAATTGAACCAAAGGAATCAAACTCAATACAATTAGAGAAATCAACCTCAAAGAAACTTGCAGAACATTACATGTCAGATATGTAATTTCAATGGATGCATAGCCAAGGAGTGCAACATGATGAATAACAACATTAGACCTCCTATCATTTTTCATTCATGTGGAAAAGTTGGACACATCTCAAGGTTTTGCAGGTCAAAAGCACAAAGACAAGAGAGTGAAAAAACCTAAAAATTCACTATTTGAAGAATCAGGAAAAGTGAAGTTTGTACAAGCCAAAACTGATTCAAATAAAATTTGGGTTGAAGTAAAGAAGGATAATGAAGATAAAAAGGTAGTAGATGCATCCTCAGTGGACGCACCTTCTACTTCTGTATAGTTGACCCTCATGGTCTTAGGGGGAGCTATTCTAGCTCTGAACCCCTGCGTGACTGGTATACTCACCTCTGAGTATGCGCCTATAGATTCATGTATGAGATTATGAATTAAGGTTGTATGCATGCATAGATTTCCTTTACTTCATTCAGATTAAAGTTTGAAACTCTCAATGGAAACCACGTACAGTAGCAAGCATTAAATGCAGTAACCTCTATATAAGTTAGTAAACAATCATTTATCCTCATTGTTTACATCTGAGATCATAAAATTTGCAGAGAACAAGAGCACTAAGCATCAAATAATTCAAAGGTATCAATTTGATCAGTTTGTGAATAGATTGCAAGTTGAAATAGAACCCTAGCAGTCGCATTATTTCAAATTGTTGTGGAACCCTATTTAGTCAATCAACAAGTGAGTATGGAAACCCCTGTAGTCTTTGACATTACTGAAAGGAATAGATTTGTCTTTAAAAATTATCCATTCAAGTCTATTCTAGATGATGTATAAGGGGCATTCTCTAAGACTCCGCTAGGAGTCGTACACGTGGAAGACATTCACGCTTACATCTACTGTAAGAAGGAAACCATTGGAGACAACATCATAGCAACTCTTATGGCTTCAATGATGAAACCAAACTATTCATTCAAGGATGAATACACGCACCTCACTAATAACCCTATCTTTGAGTATTCTAACGTGCACGAGTTCTATGAGCCAGAATGGGCTAAGATATTACTAAGCAGGATACATGATGACCTATATTGGATTGGTGAGGTTCCTGTCTGCATCACTGTAGATCTAATTCATGAAATGACTGGACTTCCTAAGACTGGACCAGTTCTTCCTACTAGTAAGGATGTCAAGAAGTAGGTTGAACAAGTTTTCTTATCTAGAAGTGATAGGCATGGCATGACAATTGATCCCATTGAGGCCGATGACATCAAATTGGTTACTATAATTCTAGGTTACAAGTTCCAGCACACAAGTAGACTAAATAGTGTATTTGCAGCTACTGTACTAGCAATAATTAAGATGGTAAAGGATAATACTCAGTATAACCTATGTGATATATTGTGCACATAGCTGATTGATAACATCAGAGCTGTCAAGCATGAAAAGAGAAAAATATTTAGATTTGGTTCCTTGATTATCTAACTATACTTCCACATTGTTGGTAAGATTTCCAATCTTTACCTAGATAGGAGTAAACCAACTATGTATCAAATATCACTCAAGGCTACATCAGAGAGTAGAGTGAAGGATTCAATAGACATGGAGATCAACACATTCAGGGTCAAGATGGAGAAAAGGTTCAGGATACCAGAAAAGATAGTTGATAAGTACAAAGACACTATATGCTTCATGGTAGAAACTAACTGTACTTGCATGGAGGCTGTTGAGCCTAGAACCAAATGGATTCATCCACTTGGATATGAAGTTTAATAACATGTGTTGGAAGGTTATGCACAAGTTATTTTGTCTGGGCCCAAAGATCCAAATGAACCAAGATGGGGAACATACAGAGAAAAGACAAATCAAGTCGATTCTATCTTATACAGTGCTGACAACAAAATGAAGGCATCAAGGATTACTTCAAATATCCTAAAATTTCATGGGGTTACACAAGAAGACCTAGACAGAGGTAGGGAAGTTAAGATTGCTAAAGAACTTGAGAAAACTCCCTCAGAAGCAAAAATAGAAATGTCTGATGATATGCCTAAGAAGAAGAAGAAGAAATCTGATGAAGGTACATCTGCTCCATCAACCACCATTGATCTAGAATCCTCTCCACCTTCTATACCCAGTAAGTTAACCAGAAGGAAGAAGCAATTTCCTACAAGTCATCCATCCTCGAGGACCACAAGGAGAAAGGTAAAGAACACTCAAGCCCCTCCTGAGGTAGGATTCAGACCTAGTCTAACAGTTCTAAAGAACAGAATTGTAAATGAAGGAAGACTAGAATCTATCAAGAATGTCTATGACAAATACCAAGAGATAGACAAATCATGAATTCATTCTATGATCATCTCTCACATGATTAAGTTCAAGAGGACAGTATTGGAACTTAAAAAATTCATACCTGACAAGGTATGGAACATACTTGATATATTGAAAAGGCAAGAAATTGAACAGTATATGAGGATAAGAGAAGAAACTTTAGACAGTCTTCTTCCATTTTTCTCACATGATGAGAAAACCATTCTATTGGATCTAGTAAAGCCTCATCTTAGAACCAAAACAAGATTCCTCCATATCATGAAAAAAGAGTATGATCTGGTTGGTGAAGAGACTCAGAAAGCATTTGAGCAAGTATTTTTGGATAGACATATGTATCCATCAACGATGCCTATAGTAAAGGTAACTCCAGTTCCTCCCAAATAGGTTACAGAACCAGTGATTCAAAATGCACCTAAGACAGGTCCACAGGTTTCAGCGACATCAGTTTCAATAGCTTCTAATATAGTCAAAGATTCAGGAGAAACTATTATGATTGATGATATCAAGATATCCATGACCGCTTCTGACAATGATATGGACAAAGTTGAAAAAGCATTTGTAAGCACTGAAGAGACAAAGGAATTATGCACATATGACACATCTTTACAGCAAGATGAAGTTCCCTCTAAAGATTCAATAGATTTGAATAAAGAGGAAGACAATCAAACTAATGAAACACTAGTTATGGAGATCCCAGTAAAAAGTGAATGTATGGACACTAGTCAAAATACTATACTCACCCCATCCATTCAACCATCAACTTCATTGTTGTCAAGTTTAACTCCTGACTCAGCAAGTCTAGATGCATGGGGAGAAGAAGACTTGATCAAGATCAGTGTCTTAGCCATGGAAAAAGCCAAAGAGAAACAAGTTATGAGAAACCCTCTCTTTTTGGAGTCAGTGAAAATTTTGAATGACCTAGTGCCTGCAGATAAGAAAGTGGCTAAAATTCAGTCAGTTAATGATGTAGATAGCATCCTAACAAGCTTCAAGGCACACTTTAAAAGTTTAGTAGACACAGCTACTAGAACTGTAGAGGAAGAGTATAAAAAGGAAAAATTGAATGAATTGGTAAAGAACTTCTCTTTAGATCTAAATTCATTAAAGATTGGTCAGACAATATTGAAAGAGATGGCATCAAAAGGAAGAAAGGTAATAGAAAACTGCATGGACAGAGGCAAACTTGCCTCTGAGCATATCAAAAAGATAGAAGAGGTAGATATCTTGGTTGAAAACATAAGACAATCAGTTGAAACATCATCCCAAGACATAAAAATCTGCAAAAATATCTATCAAGGTCAGATAGACAAGATATAAAAAGCTAAAATGGATATTAGTAAGATAAGGATTAGGCAGACTCAACTGAGAAATGCACTTGCGCCCTCCTTAGTAGTTTTGAACAAGAACATCAAATAGATAGATGCAACCATTTCTACCTATGATCAAGGATCCAGCATGGATTTGACCAAGATGGAAAAGCTTACATATGCCTTATGCGCCCATCTACAAATAGTTGATGCACTAAAGGCATTCGGGGAGCAAGAGATCAAGAATCTGCAGATAGCTTATCCAGATGTATACTAAGAGTAAGTACTCAAGGACTTACAATTTTGACACCTTTTTCATTAATTTCAAAGGAGGAGTAATGTAGATATGGGGAGTAGTGTATATATATATGATATAATATATGTTAAAGAAAGATGATATATAGTTTTTGGGTGTTAGTCAATTTTGAGTAACTTGGCCACATTCCTTTGTTGCCATTAATGAAAAAGGGGGAGATTGTTTGTAAGTTGAATCTCAGGGAGAATATGAATTATTGTGTGTTTTCATTATGGAAACAAATTCATATGAATTTTTGACAGCAAACTTTGAAGTGGAAATTGACTAAGTATAGAAGACAAGACAGAACAGAGATATACAGATGATCAGAGTACCAGCATACGTGCGTACACCGATTAAGATTAAGAACCTTTAGAAATAAGCTCTATGATATGTTTTTATGCTTACCCTATACATGCATGGTATGGAATTTCAGTATAGACAAGTTACAGAAAGATCAAGTACACTAGCAGTTCAGAATATAGAGTATGAAGCCGACTTCACACTTTTTATTACCGTGTAATCTTTTGTTTTGTAAAGGCTAAGCGTCTATTGTAATAATTTTGTAATCATGTATTAAACATTATTGTAAACACACTTAATCCAATTTGTTTGGAAGTGTTGTGAATTTGTTTTTTAGGCCGACTAAGGTCTTGTTTATAGTCGCGTCTATTCAGGCATGAACATATATATATGACATGTAAAGTTGTATTAGTGGGTGTCATCAAAATATGCAGATCAGAGATATAAAAGAGCAGTATAAGATGTTAGAATGAGATAAATCTCTTCAAGATTATCAGAGCATCAGCGCATAAACTGGAACTATTCAGACAATTGTGTCACATATAGCAGTTCACCTTTGGATATAGTGCATATCTATTATCAAGGAGGTTGTAGCCTTCATCCTAATGAACAGTGAGCTTCTTGGACAATGAGTCCTCAACCCTAACAGGGTTATATGTAAAAGACTCCTAACAGGGTCAGACCCTTAACTAGGTCATTGTACATACATTTTAAAGACTGCTCCTAACAGGGAAAAGGAACTTTAACAGGTTCATTATACTAGTACAATATTTATGGTTACTAATTCCCACCAGGGTTTTCCTCTGATCAATGTTTCCCCTTAATCATATCATGTGTTATGTGTTCTTGTGTTAAGCTTCAATTGATATATATTTGATTTATGTTTAAACTTGTTGAAATAGAATAAATAGACAAACACTGATTCACCCCTCCCCCCTCTCAGTGTTTCTAACAAAAGGATAAAATGATAATGGTTCTTGGGTAATAACATTACCAATGCAAATATTAGAGATTTCTTTACCCTTTTCTAATCCTTTTACTTATTTTTCTTTTTCCTTGACTGATGGGACTTCCCTTTTATCATTCTTTAATGTCAAGGACATTCTTTCCTAGTTTGATATAGGGATATCATCTATCCCTTTTAGAAGTGCAAGTGCAGCTTCTTTATGCTCTTTTATTTTCAACATCTCCATGAGTGGGACTGAAACTTTCATTTGGGTAAGAGCATGCTTCATGCCAAACATAGGTAATTCAGAAGAAACATCACCTATTTTTCTACTTTTCTTGGCTTTATCAATAGCCATTGGTTCTTCTTTCTCCTTCTAATTAGAAGAATATTCATCTTGTTCTACAAGTTTCTTTCCTTTGTTATCCTTGTGATGGGATTCTGCAGCATCATGTGTGATTCCCTTTTTAATAAGAAAAGAGGTAGGTTTCCTTTCAACTGTTATGTTTCTTAGGTTATATCCACTCCTTTCCTGATTAATTGTTGTTATGGTCAGGGGTCTCTTTTCATCATCACTTGGTAGTCTGAAATGGGGGTGTTTCTTCTCGTCACCCACTACATTGATAGTTTTTTGAGATATTATACTAGACTTATTATTAGAATTAGAAACATTTTGGGGCTGGTGTTCTAAGTATTTATCTTGTTTTATGCTTATATCTTCAAAAGGTTTACCTTCTTTTGAAAACTAGGGATAAGGTTTTTTAATAGTAAACATGTTCATAGTAGGACCTTCTTGTTCAAGACCTGACTACTCATCTTCCTCACCCATTTGGTCAGCTAGGGTTTGAGCTACTACACACTAATAAGGGGAATGAGGCATGTTTCAAGAAGCACACCAAGGTGTGTCTTCTACATAATTTGTGTTATTTCTCCTTAATGGATTAGGGGTTTCCTTGGAATTTTGGTTCTCTTGGTTCTCAGGGATTGGTTTACCATTGTTCCAATTGGTTTTGTATGGAAAATCCCTCAAATTAGGTTGTTTATCAAATCGTTGATACTAGTATTTATTTTCATGATAGCCTCTATCATTTTTATCGATCTTAGCAGCGCGATCCTTTACAACACTTACCAATTTATTAACAGTGTCATATTCCTTGATAGGTTTTCTTGCTTGTCCCTTTTCTCTCCAAAGTTTACAATCATCCCTCTTTCCCATCTTTCCTAATACCTGACTGTTACTTTCAATATCAATAGCTACTTTATATGCATCCCTTAGGGTATGTGGGTTTTTTCCCTAAGTAAGTAAGACATCTTACCATCAGAAACATTAAAGTAAGTAGTGAGGCATACTTATTCATCCAACCTCAGTACTTGGAACAATTTGGTCATGGCTTTCTGAAACATATTGTTAAATCTTCCATGCTCTCATTTGGGAACTTCTTAATGTTATTAAACTCATTTAACATGTACCCAAAGTTCACATGCTCTCTATATTGTTCCCTAAAATCCTTTACAAATTCATCCCAGGATGCTATGCTATTATTAGGTAGATGTCTAGACCAATCTCTAGCATCCTCAATTAAAGATTGAACAAAAAGATTCATGATAACATCTTCATTTTCTATTTCAAAATCATTTATTTTGTCAGTAAAATATTTCAAGTGTTCTTCACAAGTAACAACATTATTTCCTATAAACTCAGGGATCTTGTCTCTTACCTCATTCAAAATCATATTAGGATGACCAGTAATGCCATAAAAAAAAAGAGCTATAAATATGTCCAGATGAATAGATCTTCTTTGGAAATTTCCCAAAGAATTGTTTCCACTTGGTCTAGTTGTACCTCCTTGATTTGGGTTTGCTAAGGGCCTACTTGTCTTAGACTATAACTTTGAGTCTTTGGACTAGCAGCAAAAATGTTGAGCAGCTAGGTCAACTCTGCCTTGTGATTTTTTTTATTGTGTTCTAGTGTTAATGGGCATAGAACTACTTGTAGTAGTGTTAGCATTGGCATGCAAGAATGCTATTCTCAGTTTCATGTCAGCAGGAACAACCTCTAGTTCTAACTTTTCTAGCTATTTGGCTAGTTGTTCCTTGGTTTTTCTTTCTTTCTCAATTTCTATGTCATCTTGAGACATTTCTGTAGTGGTAACTTTGTTTTTCTTAGGCTCATTTATACTTATACCAGTAGCCTTTTGCATACCTTTGTCAAATATACCTTTATTGCTTGTATTAAGCTTTGCATTTTTCTCAACCTCACGAGGGTGCAGTTGCCTAATAATAGATTCTTCTTTTGCAAACTCATCCTTAAAACTTAATTTATTATCATTTTTACTTGCAAATGTTTGTCGTAAGGCTTCAAAATCACTGAACAAGTCCATGCTCAAGCCTTTAGCTTCATTTAAAATTTTATCCTTAAGTTCATTTCTTCTTGTTTCTGCCAAGAGTTATTCCATCTTAGTTAACAAGTCATAGAGATCTTTTTCACACCTCTTTCTGTCTTGAGAAATTTCTAATTCTTTCTCTTGCTTTTTCCTTCTCAGATCTAAGACTTCTTCTCTCAATTTTTCAGAATCATTGGATGTTGTCTCTATAGTTGGTGTTTCCCCTGGTTGCTCAAGAGTTTCTTCTGCAAGGAAGAGTCCTGTATCTATCATTTCTCCCTCTTTTAAAGGGTCAAAAGTTGCATCATACTTATAAGGACTCATTGGCTTTTCTTTTTCTAAACTTTCAGATGAGGATGACCTTGTCTAAAGGATAGGGGTCTTCATTATAGCTTTTGAGTTTCTTGGGGAATCCTGACTTGGTTCACCCTTCTTGTACCACTATTTGTTTCCAGGAGTAGGGAACTCTTCTTTGATATACTTTTCAGGATTATCTCTAAAAGAGGACCTCGTATTTCTTTGCCTACTCATTTTAAAATTAGGCAAGACTTTTCAATATTCGTATATGCAAATCACACTGGAATGCATAGAGTTAGAGTCACTACCAAAACTATTATGGGAATAAAACGTTGAAATTTTGAAAAAGTGGAGCAATAAAAGAATTAATCACTTTTAGAATTTAGAAACTTACTGTTGAAACCCACTTCTAAATTTAGTAATGAATCAAAAGTAATTGAAAGGATGTTGTACTAGAAAATCTAGGTCAGACTAAATTATGTTTTCTCAAACTGTTCCCCAATAGAGTCACCAATTTGTTAGCACTTTTTCATGTAGAATCACAATATATCTCATCAAGCTTGACTCTCATATTCCCAATTCTTGATTCATACAAGGAAAAGGCTAATTAACAAGGATATGATCCTTCTACACTTTGAGCTCCACAAACTCAGGTGGGTGTACCTTCACTTGATTACTACTTTTTAGTAACTTTAATA
Source organism: Thuja plicata (assembly GCA_018584345.1). Taxonomy (NCBI): domain Eukaryota; kingdom Viridiplantae; phylum Streptophyta; class Pinopsida; order Cupressales; family Cupressaceae; genus Thuja; species Thuja plicata. The sequence goes on along the minus strand of MU224866.1, from coordinate 1,275,206 downwards.
ATGGATTAGAAATCACACAGTGATTTTCTATTTGTCCTTTACTGTATCAACTAATAAAACACCCTATAGATTACTATAATCAACTTGATACAGAGCTTGACAAGCCAAACTATAATCATAACAATAGAAAATAATAGTGAGATAAGGATTTTCATCCTTCTTTTTAGATTTTTGACTCAGGAAGGCTAACCTTTTGACTCTCTTTTTAAGGAATCAATAGAATAAATTGTATTACTTAATACAACCTTTTAAACTTATAAATTCTTAGTAAAAGAAAAATAGATAATTTTTTGTTTCAATTTTGATGATGAAGAACTGCTAATCAAACCCTAGACCAGTGCCTTATTCTTGGGCAAAGAGTCAAATGAGATGTAAATCCACAACAAACTAATTAATGGAAATAAAACATACAATTCAGATAGAATGCCTTATAGATTAAATTTTCATTCCCACACCTCTGTATCAAATCATCATACTACTATTTATCCCTTTGAAATCACTCATAAGAGTTAATCTCTCCTTGAAAGAAACTCATAAGCAATATCATAGTTACCTTATAACTAGTATGTTCAAGATGCCTTACAAATTAAACATACAAGAGTATAAATAGAAATATAATGAGACAATAATGATTTGGAATAGGAAATTGTACTGTATTTTATTAATATGATGTTGCTTCATTACATTCAAAGACTAAAACCTTAAAAATCTCAGACAAAAAGGAGAAGTTTGCTTCACAGTAATATTTTCAACATCCTTACAATTATGTTCTATCTTGCTATTTATAGATTCTTATCCATCTTGGAATCCTTAAAGATTAAGGATGCAACAAGCTTTGGATGGATAGACCTAACCCTAAAAGTACTAAAGACAAAATTACATTTAGACCTTCAAGTAGTGGAAGGAAATAATAAGGAAACAATCAGATTTGATCCTTAAATCTTTGATAGCTGGCACCTTTGTCTGAAGATATTCTGGATAGCCTCAAATACTTGTTGCAAGATCTAGTGACTACCAATATAGGCTAACTTACACTAGTATTATTGATGACTAACCTCCTTGTGCTCAAATACTAGGTGTCAGGTGTCCCTTCACTCCTCGTCCAATATATCTACGTCAATTGTTGCAGGCTTCTTTTTCTTGGGCTTGGTGAGAACATCTCATACTGCAACCTCTACCTATGTAGGCCAATTAAAGCTCTAAATGCTTTGTTAATGTGCCTTTTATCTTTCCTATCTAGCATGTGTAATGATCTTGACATCTGTAACAACCTTATTAAAGTATGTCTCAGTTTTGAAGGCTTCATATAATATCTTATTAAACCTTTCCATATCCAATTCACCATTATCTGATATAAATGCCTCTTTATTAGGTAGTAAGGTATCAAATTGACCTCTCCACACTTCTACTGCCTTAATCTCATCATCTTCTCCCTTTATTGGAGGAATAAGTTTATTATATATTGAACCAAACATGTTGACCCTATCCCCAATCTTATTTTCCTTGCCCTTGAAGAAAGACAAGGTAACCCCAATCTCCTCAATTTCCTCCCTGACTTGAGACACAATCGTAGGGAGATCTGCTCTATGTAGCTGTAGGGCTGCTAACCTCTCAAAAAAAAAATTTAAGGATTTAAAATTGAAACATAATTATTTACCTCTATTTACATGCCAAGCATATTGTTGTAAGAATTGTATACTAAATATGATGACATGTAACTGATTGAATGTTTGATAATGTTAAGTTGAAGATGATGCAAGACATTAAATCAGTTAATGGTTTGTATTATCATTGATGTCAATTTGATATCATCTGTGTGGTCATACACATAATGCCAAAGACTTCATAGAATCAATGGAACAATGATTATGCTTTCAGCAATGCATAAAAGTCAAGTATTCACTAAGTGACAAACAACATTGACGGAGTGCACACCACCCGTAAAGATAGAGATAAAGTCATAGTGATGCCCAATGAGAAAAAGATAGTGTTGTCCAATGAAGAAGAATCACAGGATGTCCGACAAGCAAGATCCAATGATACCCGATGAGCAGAGATTCTGAAGCTAACTAAAGTTACACCGACGGAACTGGCAGTTGTCACCGGCGACGAACTACAGAATTAACTGACAAAATAGAGAGATTAGAAAATGACAAAATATATAGCTGGCAGAGCTTAAGGATAGACTTAACTAATTTTTTTATTTATTTTATTTGACCACAGTTAAAGAAATTGATTTATGCAATTGGTAAGAAGATAACTACGAGATAAATCAGGAGTTAAAGCCGTAAGTCAAATTGGCTGGATTGTTTTTTACACCAAGAATCAAGAATCAAGAATCAAGGAAAATCATGTCTATATAAGAGACAAGCATATTTCATTTCCATATGCACTCAGATACATGGGGGAGTGAATTGAAAGAATATGTTGAAGAGAAACTGGTGAAGGATAAACTTCATACAGTCTTGATCAATCAAGCTAAGGGAGAGCTAAAGAATTCTGCAGACACCGACGAACAGTGAAGCACAGCATCATAGAGAAAAAAGTGTGAAGTACAAAGTAATTGAATTGATACAATGATTAGAGAGGTATTTTACAGAAATAGATCTGAATATCTTTAATTCAAAGTTTCATTATAAATAGGTCACTATGTTTTAGTTTAACCATTGAAGCATTAAGTCTCTTAATAGAGTAGGACTTAATCATCTTCTATAATTGAGGTATATCCTAACAAATTACCAAAAATTTTGATTCATGATAGTAGTAGCAGTCTTACCTAAAGCCTATTGACAGTCTAAGAAGGAGGTTGATTCAAGGATGGTAGTAACATTACCATAAAGCCTATTAACAGTCTAAAGACTGATTCAAGGATGGTAGCGTAGATGCCAGATACTAAGTGACAACCTATGTATAAAAATCCTCTAACAAGGTCACACTTAACCGTGTTTTTGTAACCTTTAATAGGGTTGGCTCCTAACAGGGATCACTTCAGAAGAGTGAAAATTTGGGGTACCGATCCCAGTGGCTTTTTCCCTTAAGAGGGTTTCCACGTTAAAATCCATTTGTTATGTGTGTATGGTTTATTACTTTATTGTTTTACATTTCACATATGCATTTCAGTATTGATTGGTATACTCTACATATTTACTGAGTATCAGTAAATGAGTTTTGCTACTTATCGGTAATCAAGGAGAATAAGGACAACAAGGTAAATCGACAGACAGTAAATTATTTCAAGTATTTCAAGGCATACATCTTGTAGGGACTTAATTATCTAAGGTGTATTAATTGGTGGATTAAAGTTTAAAGGATAAATTTTTGAGGCCACTGATTCACCCCCCNTCCCCCCCCCCCCCCCCCCCCTCTCAGTTATTACTAACAATTGGTATCAGAGCTTGTGTGCTTAGAAGGAAGGTTTCAAGACCTAAGTAAAGATCACAAGATGAACAGACAAGATGTGCCAAAGCTGAACAAAGACAACTTTGCTTCATGGCAAAGCAGAATAAAACTTCACTTATCAGGTATTGGCAATGATACTACTCAATACTTAGATACTGAATATGTGTTTCGTACAGGACCATTAATGGTAGATCAATTGAGAGTAAAGCATGAACATAACTATATGGTTATAGAGCTTTCTGCCTCACTCTCTAATGCTAAATATGAGGATGTCAAAGATTGCAAAAATGCAAAGACAATGTGGGATAAACTAAAGCTTGTACATGGAGGTGATACAAATGTTCAGAGAGCCAAGGCAAAAAGCCTTAGAGGAAAGTTTTATGATCTTAGAATGAAAGAAGGTGAAAACATCACTTAGTACAACACAAGAATAAAAGAAGTAGTCAATGCTATATGAGGCATTGGAGGTACACTTGAAGAGGAGACAGTGGTAAGTAAAATCTTAAGAACCTTATTGCCTATATATGATATTAGAGTCTCTACTATTCAAGAAATGAGAGCAGTATCAAACAATACAGTCACTCTTGATAGCCTGATTGGTAGAATTATTTCATTTGAGATGAATAATTTTGATAATAGTGTCCTACCAAGTTTAGAGTTTGCATTCAATTCTTCTATGAGAATAAGCAAATCTAGTCAGAGACACTCATCTAGAAGAGATAATGAAAGAAAAAGTGAAGAAGAATATCTAGATGAAATTGAAGCACTCATGGCGATAAGAATGCTAAGAGGCAAAGGTAAATACAAAGGCAAGTTATCACTTATATTGTTAAATTGTAAAGAGATTGGAAACTTTGTTGCAAGATGTCCTAACAAAAGAAAAGATGACAGAAGTGATAACAGATATTTTGAGAAGAAATCTGACAGAGGTGACAACAAAGATTACAGAGGTACTGACAATCAGAAAGAAGTGATACTCAAGATTACAAGGACAAAGGCAAGAGGGCTAGCTATCTAGCTGCTTGCAAAGATGAAGATACTGACACCGAACCGGATGATGATATTGAGATAGTATTTGTAGCTGTGAAAGATGATTCAGATGAAGATGAAAGGTATGAAGAAACTGCACTCATATCTAAGATTAGTAAGAATGATATCTAGATTATAGATAGTGGCTGCACTCACCACATGACCGGTGACAAAGAAAATTTTAACACTTTTGAATACTATAAAGGTGGTACAGTAAGAATGGGAAATGATTCACCTTGTCAAATTGAAGGTAAAGGAACAGTAATGATGAATAACCTGATTAAATGTGAAAATGCTTATTGGTTAAAAGGATTGAATGATAATTTTTTGAGTGTTTCTCAACTGAATAATTCAGGTCACAAAGTAGCATTTGAGAACAAGAAGGCAAAGATCTTCAATGAATCAGGAAAACTAATTGGTACCGGTGAACAGACCAAAGGTAACTTATTCTATCTGATTGATACTAACCCCACTTGCTTGATGACTAGAAATGAAGACATATGGCTGTGGCACAAAAGGTTTTGTCATGTGAATTTTGACAAAATGATGAAAATAAGCAGAAAAAGAAGTGTAAGAGGCTTACCGACGATGACAAAGCTAGACAACATCATGTGCAAGAATTGTCAAAAAGGTAAAATGACAAAGTCTATTTTCAAAAGCAAAACCCATACATCTGATGATATTCTAGAATTGGTCCATACTAATTTATGTGGACCTATGAGGATAAAGAGCTATTATGGAGATAGATATTTTATTCTCTTTGTTGATGATTACTCTAGAATGATGATAGTCATATTTCTAAAAGAAAAATCTGAAGCATTCAAGATGTTTAAATGGTACAAGGCTATGGTAGAGAAATAAAGTGGTAAGGATATGAAATGTTTGAGATCAGATGGAGGAGGGGAATTTATATCAGATGAATTCACTAATTTCTGTAATGAGCATGGCATAAAAAGATAGGTTTCTGTACCAAGAACACCACAGCAAAATGGGATTGCTGAAAGAAGGAATAGATCAATAATTGATTGTGCAAGAACACTGATGATAGAGAAGGACATCACCCAAATCTTCTGGAGGGAAGTTGTTAGCGCTGTTGTCTATACACTTAACAGAGTACAATTGAGAAAGGACTCAAAGAAGACTCCTTATGAGCTATGGTATGGTAAAACACCCAATGCAAGTTACTTCAAAATATTTGGAAGTCAATGTTATGTCTTAAAAGATCATAGAAATGAAAAGCTTGATGCCAAAAGTGATGAAGGTATTTTTCTAGGGTATTCTACCAAAACCAAAGCTTTTAAATGTATAATCAAGGCTTCTAACAAAATAGTTGAAAGTGCAAATGTAAAGATTGATGAATTTGTAGAAAAGAATGAACTAGAAAGCACAAAAGAACCAGAGGGCTACAACAAGTTTGTATACTATGAAGGACCCATAACTCTACCTGAGAAATAGTGCTTAAATCTAGAACAATAGAATGTTGCAACCGACGGTCAGAATGTTGTTACCGACGGTCAGGATAATGATCAAGATAATGTGCAAGGTAATGAAGATCAAGCTGATATACAAAGAGTTGTACCTATACTTGCAAGATATGTAAG
>MU224866.1:1251509-1262692 GCA_018584345.1 Thuja plicata | reverse complement strand
TGTAATTTCCCTTTATAAAGTAAGGTCCAAATACACCAATAACAATTAACTAAGATAACACATGTACATAATAAATAAATAAGAAAATAAAGTATAAAGAAAAGGTGAGCCCTCCAAACCCTAATTCGAAATTAGGGTTTGGGGCATAATAAAAGTGCAAGAAACCCTAGATCTTACCTCCTTCATTTACTTTTCTTTCATTTTTTTGTTGCAGGGCTGGAGATGCAAGAGGAAATGTCTTTTTTGATGAGAATCGTGGGCATTCTCAAGAGCCATGAGGGTATAGAACAGCAAGAGGTCTCATGATTTCATATGAGAAACCTCTTTTATTCTAACCCAAAGGCATACCCATTTACTTCTGTAAATCTGGGTAATGTCTCAATTGTTTCTTGCTCAAAGACATTCCAGCAAGTTCTGAATCATAGTCTTTTAATACACCTTCTTTCTATCTTTTTTTTATTTTATTGCCTTTGTATAGTTGCTGGGTAAAATGTTTTACTTTTAGCTTACTTTTACTAATAATTGTTAGCCGTGGCAGAAGAATCGATTCTATCCATTCCTGGATAGAATTGAATTTCTACAAGAGCCCAATATCAGAAGATTGGAGATAATCCATACATTGCTGTATAACAAAAAAACTTTCTTCCTCTGCAACATGAAAGAGGGACTATTTTCATTGTTCAAGGAGTCTGTAATATAATAATGATCGAATCATTTTATATTTAAAGTTATTCTTATTGTTTTGCTGATTAAATGATGGCGGTTTTGAGGCAGAGGTTACATCCCCATAGTGCCTGTGATTTGGTGTCAAGGCTGCGCTGTCCATGCGCACAGCACTTGCAAGGTTCCGCTCTGTTTCCAACAGCAATGAGAGGGTTTTATTTTATTAATTCAAATATATATATATATATATATATATATTTAAATGTTGCGCTAAACAGCAATATCTATCCTTGTTTACTTTTACGGATATCTAAGATCAAGAATATAATATCATATATTATATTCAATACATCATTGTGGATGTATCAAATATAACATATGATATTATACATGTTTGGCGTGGCGGGGAGGGGGGTTTAATAAATTATAATATCAATGTTTGGCGCGGTAGGGAGGGGTCTGATTCTCCCATGCAAGCAGCGCCATAGAAAAAGAAAAGGGTAAGCATGGTGTGCAGTAAAAAAAACTGCGCTACCCAATAAAACAATGATTAGAATATACAGTAAGGGCTGTTAGAAAGATTTCGCAGGGAACAGATGGGGTATCGCCTGCTGTTTAGATGAGTAAATCCATACTATAGTATAGTATATTATATACTATACATCTTTCAGATGTATAGTATATGATACATTATATTATAGGTAAACAATGATTAAATCAGCGAGAGTTATCGCCCGAAGCTTTAATGGATATTTATATTATAGTATAATATAATATATACTATTCATCTTTTAGATGTGTAGTATGTAATATATTATATTATGTAGTACGCTATGTTATTCGATTCTAATTTAGAAAGGATATAAAATTTTATTAGGATACTATGATTATAATATAGCATATTATATTCTATACATCCCTCGGATGTAAAGTATATAATATATTATATTATTTAATATGCTAAGCTATATTTGTAGATCGAATTATTGTAAATGGTATTATTTTAAGATGCCTTGAACTTTTATACAATTCTTATTAAATAGAATTATTACAATAATATTATGATATTGCATTAGCAAATTTATTATATAAAATTATATAATATATATGTATTTTATATATATAGATAATATATATTATTCATTAAATATGTACAATATATACTATATATATATATATAATCCCATCTTTTGTAATTTAACTAGTTATGAGATGTTAAAAGAATTTAGTTTATAGAAGGAAGCATATATATATACTGTGTATTTAATGTTCTGATTCATACTGCTAAAGTTTACTGTTCTAATTTCAAATTTCTGTCATATGCAGGTGACTCCAGAATTTATCCATCAAATGAAATGTTCATTAGAGAAAGATTGGTTAAATTTAACTTCAGTTCAAATCAAATATTGCATTTATCCAACACTTGTACAAAATGTATTCATATACTGGCATATCAAATTCTAGTTTTAAATTTCATTAATGTATTCTTCTTACAAGGAATGATAAACTGTTGCAAAGAAATAGAGCAGTTTGTTTCTATCTACATTCATTAATGTAAGGAAAAACTGATTCTAAATCTGTCCACTCATTTGTAAAACAAAACAAAATACTACAGTTAGGTGTGCATCTATATTTCTCTTTTTATGAACTCTAAATCTGTTTTATACAATAAAGAAATGAGGCAACACACTACAATAATATTTATATGTACTTTCCTTTTTCAATGTATGGGGAGACTATCTCTAATTCTGTTTCATTCCTTTAAGAAATAAGGTAATATGCTATAGTTATGCAAATCAAAATACATGAAAGAAAAATAAAAGTTCTCTTAACAAAGTTTGAATCTTAATTCAAATACAAGACTGGTAACTTTAAATCAAGGAAATCTTAACACATATAATAGCATGGAACTTGTTTTGATAAGAAATTACATTGCAGATTTTAATAACTTCTTTAGACTAGTAACACAAAATCTGAAATACATTTTATTCCTTACTCATGTAACAACTAATATTACAGAAATTTGAAAGCATCTTTTACTTGTTAATCTATTAAACATTGTACAATCAGACTCAAAATGTGAGTATTAAGTGTAGGATTTAATTACTGATCCAAGGAATAAGCAACATGAACATTTATTCAGAAAACTCCTCAATCTTCAATTCTGGACTGCTCCATTTAAAAAAACAAAACTCCAGACCTATACACATGAACTTTCTCCACATGGCCATGGAGCTCTCCTCCCAGCCAAGGCCATTACATGGCCACCCCCGAGCTAGGAGAAACAAGTAGGACAGGGTAACACACAGGCATAACAAAACATAGAACAGACTTCAAAACACACAAATCACATTGCTCCCTTCCCAGGCTTAAACAAAGTATTCATTATAGAATCCAATTGATGGGTGAAGGTGGAATTAAATTTGGAGTCACCAGGCTTATGTAAAAATAACAACAAAAAGTATACAGTTTTCTCAATCCCTTTTCAAAACCCCAATAAACAGCTCAATATTAAGAGCCAAACATCACTCCTTATGGCCCCCAAAATTTCACCTTATGACCCCCAACATAAGCTGGTTATCATGGCTGCCCATACAGCTATGCACTCAATAAAAGAAAATCCCAACTCTATGCCCTTCACCCCAAGTTCTCCTACTTTCCTCCCAAGGATGAGGATTGAACTTGCACACCCTTAAACAAAACATTGCAAGTAACAACAAAGGAAACACTAAGCTCAAACTCAGTTTTTAAACAGTTATAATAGACCAATTTCAAACTTCACTCATGGCAAAGGAATAAAACATTTCTTTACAATTCACATTATGTTCAAATAGAGAACAACATCATATACAAACAGAGAATAACATCATACTCAAACAGTGAACAACATAAAATGAACAAAGTTTGACACCACCAACCTCCTTCCAAACAGGTGACTGAATTAGTGTTGAAACTTCTCTTGTTCCCTCCCAAGCTTGCTGGTTTACAATCCTAAGACCAGATCCTTCCAACTCTCTTTTTCTGCCCTTTTCCTTCCCTTACTTAGCAACCCCCAAAAACCAGATTTCTTCCTACTTAAAACCATCTCCCAAATTAGTTAGGTTTCTAGGTAAGCACCAAGATGACACCTGCCCTTCCACATGTTAAAGGAAATGAATTTCAACATAACCAAATTGGTGGACAGCTTAGGAAAGATCTCCAATTTTCGTGTATCACAAAAATGACATAATTGGGGGGACTTAAAGGTGGCCTAGGAAGGTGAAAATGCAGAAATTGAGCCCCCCAACCAAAGTCCTAACCTTGGGGTACTCAAATTTGCAACAAACTATGTCCTAGGACTTCCCAAAGCTCCTTAAAATAACCAAAAATTTATGCATCCGAAAATGAGGTTTGCTTATCAAGGTTTCCTTGGTCTCATATGCCACCTATAAGTTTGGGGAAATGTACAAGATTACCAAGAAGGAGGTGAGGTCCAAAGTCCACATCACATGCCACTACAACTAAAGTGTCAAATGACACATCACCAACAGAAGACACATCACAACCTATGTGGCATGCTTGTGTACAAAACATTTAAACATTTACACAAAAATAAAAATCACTTACGATATGCAAATTAAACTATTAACACACATACAAAATCAATCATCACATTTACAAAATAAAATACAATACAACAAGGTCATACTCTCTTATTAGAGTCGACCTTGGCTTTATGGATTGCACTTGGTCCTATCTTGTTTCCCCGAATTAAACCATGGCCATATCCCTGCATGCTCAAACTCGATGTCAGTACTTGATAAACATTTCAAAAAAAAAAAATGATAGCATCAATATACATGTGCATACGTCTATATCATATAACATTACATATTTGCAGAAGCAAGTGTTAGCATCATAATCTCAAACCATGATTTCATTAATGAATATAATATCAAAGATAACAGAACAAAGCTGAATACATATATCATGCAAAAATCTAGGTATCAAAATAAGCATGTGTATAGATATAAAGAGTACGGTAACTGTAATCATCAACAAAACCTGTAACAACTACTCATAAGGTCCAAAAGACGACAAGCATAAACCATAATGTCAATACTAAAAATATCATCCTGATGAGTCAAGTCTCAAAATGAGAGTCAAACTAGGACAGGTCAGGGCAAGACCTCACATATCTGCAATTCAAAGTTGCATTAGAAATAGGTCATTGTGTTTTAGTTTAACCATTGAAGCATTAAGTCTCTTAATAGATCAGGACATAACCATCTTCTATAATTGAGGTATATCCTAATAGATTACCAAAAAGGTTGATTCATGATAGTAGCAGTGGTCTTACCTAAAGCCTATTGATAGTCTAAGAAGGAGGCTGATTCAAGGATGGTAGTAAGATTAGCATAAAGCCTATTGACAGTCTAAAGACTGATTTAAGGATGGTAGCATAGATGCCAGATACTAAGTGACAACCTATGTATAAAAATCCTCTAACAAGGTCACACTTAACCGTGTGTTTGTAACCTTTAATAGGGTTGGCTCCTAACAAGGCTCACTTCAGAAGAGTGAAAATTTGGGGTACCGATCCCAATGGTTTTTTCCCTTAATAGGGTTTCCATGTTAAAATCCATGTGTTATGCGTGTATGGTTTATTACTTTATTGTTTTACATTTCACATATGCATTTCAGGATTGATTGGTATACTCTACATATTTACTGAGTATCAGTAAATGAGTTTTGCTGCTTATCGGTAATCAAGGAGAATAAGGACAGACAAGGTAAACCGATAGACAGTAAATTATTTCAAGTATTTCAAGGCATACATCTTGTAGGGAATTAATAATTTGAGGTGTATTAATTGGTGGATTAAAGTTTAAAGGATAAATTTTTTAGGCCACTGATTCACCCCCCCCCCCTCTCAGTTATTACTAGCAAAATAAACTTTTTTTTTTAGGACATTGATCCTATGTTGCAAAATATTTCCCAAGGATTCCAAAGCCTATTTATTTTTATCTTTGTCATTGTGCTATATTTCATTTTAAATATCCCCTACAACCTCAGTTTGAACTAGTGCATCCACAACTTGCTTAGGTGAAATAGGAATAGCCTCAGGGATTTCTTGTAATTTCTGATTTAGTTCTACCACCAGCTTCTCTAATGCATTGATCTTAATCAAGCCTAATTCTCTATCCTTTACTACATCACTTGCTTCATCAAAAAAAATTTGATACCTCTTTGACATTTTTTCAGCTTTAGTTTCATTCATATGATAAAAATGAGTAAGGTTCTATGATATTTCCAAATCTCCAGTGATTTTTTCTTGTACATTAATAAGTGATGGCTTCTGTCTCTTGGGAGCCAGAACCCACATGGCTAAAGTTTTGGATTGTAGATTATATCCACATCCCCTAATCATTTCTCCCACCTGGGTCTCTAAAGATAATTTTATATCAGGTTGTCTTCTTCTCTGGTCAATGATAAATGTTGATGTAAGATCCCATCCTTCCACCAATAGCATCCCACTAGATTTAAACAATTTTTTGGCTTCCTCTAGTGTCATGGTTTCTATCTCAGGGTCATATCCATGCAGAGCCTTCAAGGCTTCACTTGTCATTGATTCACCTCTTGCTAATTGCAATTGTGACCCAACTTGTTGTTTCTTTTCCTAGATCAAGAATTCCTTGATTTCTTTGATTTTGATGAAATTGCCATCACTCAAGAATTGATCTTGTTGAAGCTCTCTCTCATCTTGACATAATAAAAGAGGTATTTCAACTTCTTCTTCTTCTACATTTTATCTTTTCCTCTTTCCTCCCCTTATTAACTTCCTTAGCTGATGGTCATAAGCTCTGTTACCAGTGATTAAAGCACTCACCTCATCCTTTTTCTTCTTCTGTGTCTTAACATCAGAAGGCTCCCCTATTTCTATTTTATGTTTATTTTTGGGAGGTTCATTAGTCACCTCAGCCTCATGTTCTTGAGTTAAATCCATTATTACATTCTCATTTATTAGAGGTGGCTGATCCATTGGAGGAGGGCTATGCACTGAATAACTACTATCACTATACTCTAAGGAAGAGTGCTTGTTAGGACCTCTTTCCTTATCTTCTATTACTTCCTCAAGATGGTTACACAATGTTCCATAAGATTCTATCATCTTATCAAGTCTTCGCAAGTAAGGCACTTCTAGGAAGTAATCCTCAAAAGGGAACCCTTTCTTCTTGATTTTTTGTTCCACATCAATTAGTTCTTGGTACTTATCTACCCTCCTTGTAACTTCATCATCTTCTAAGATGTTCCTTATGAGGTCCTCCTCTACACAATGCTCATGCTCTTTAGTATTTGGAATTTTTGGTGTCAAGAGTTTATTAACACTTTTAATGAAACCCTCTGTGTCAACATACCTATATAAGGATACACTCATTCTAAAATGACCTAACCATCTGTTTACTGATTCTAATGCCCTCTTGCCAATTTTCAAGTTGTAAACTTTAAACTGTCATGGTGTAAAGGTACCTTTTCTATGTGGAGCCAAATGCTCCTTATCAGTCAACATCAATTGCCATATGAACTCCATAACAACTATCCTTGGTGGCACATGATATGGAAGTATAAGTGGTGGTTGGGAGAAACCATAAACCCTTATTAAAGTAAAATCTTTATTATAATAGAAATCTCCCCAGTTGTGGTCTCCTGTCCACTTGTCCAAAAATTGACAAGGCCTAAGAAGGTGCAAGACCTTGATTGGCAATCTTGTCATGTTTACCCCTAAACAACTTTTAATTGGATACACCATCCAATTCTGGAATGAAGAGAATTCATTTTCCCTTGATGTGTAATTCCAAACCCTCAACCAGAGTTGTATAGGGTTGGATTGGTCTTGGAATAATCTCCTAGGTCTCAAATTTAGTAGGTCCATGATATTTAAATTATAAAAAAAAATCAAATGCATCAATAAAAAATATTGCAAGAATTTAGGGTTGGGTTCCTTTTTTCTGAATGTCTACAAACTCTTGATGCATTCGGTCAATAACATACTGGATATAGTCATAATCTATGCTTTTAGGTCTATCTCTATAGTGCAGGGGTTGTAAATGTTGAAAGCTTTCATAAAAGATGCCCTATCTAGAGTAACTAGGGTTGTTCCATCATTCTTCTTAACGGTCTTAGAGATGGTATCATATCTACTAGCCAATTTAAGCAACAAATCTACATCTACAAAGACATCTGGCACTATCAATTTGGCTAACCCTGATGTGTATGGGTTTGAAATGGGAACATGACCATCGCTATTTTTATGAAAGTAATTAAAAAGATGGTATCCAAAAGCATCAAGAGTCTTAACATCTCTACAATATGACATATTATCACCAAGGTATTCATCATTTACCTTTTTCCCTTGATTAGTTCCTGGTAGCAGAGTCACAAATTCATCAGAGTAATTCCTTTTTCCTTTTTGATCATCTTTGGAATCTCCACTCTTTCCACTAGTTCAAGCCACACTTGCTACTCGACTCATCTTTTCTGCTCTTGACTGAACAATGTTGATCAAATTCTTGTTTCTTTACACTGCAACCTAAAAAACTCAATTCTTCTAAAAACACTAACACTCATGTACTCTTTAGCTCTATATTCTAAAACTTTGGTAAACTAAAATGAGCAATGGTGATAATTATGTATTCCTAAGAATTCAATGCACCAGTCTATTTGATATCATAAATTTGTTATTCAATCACTTCTACCATTACTCTACATGCTTTGATATCAATTTCTCTTAGTTGTGGTGTTTAAGTTTGATAGGTGATCAAATTGTAAAAAGGCCAATTAGGAAAATCATGAGTGCTTTTGTCAGTTTAAAAAACCTTATTATATGTGAAATAAACTTTATTCTTGATACGATTGGCTCACATTAAAACAACTCAGCAAACTTCATACATGTTTTCACAATCCTTTTATTTTGATTGGCTAACCACTATACATCATGGTGTGAGATAAAACCCTTATAAATTTACATTACTCTTACTCCAATTCTCTTCGATGACCATGTGACTATTTTATCTCTTTGTCACTAAGAATTAACCTTAACTCTAGTTTTATCATGAGATTTAATGCACACCCTACAATCTAAAATCTATCAACGGTTTAGATCTTTCATATTAACCATTCTTTCAACTTTGCTTAACCTTCTTTCTTTTAGATATTACGCGACTGAAGAAACTCCAAGTTACTAAACTTTCTGGATTACCATGAGTTTAGTTAGAGATTATGTGACCATCGTTAGTTATTATTTAATCTAATAGTTCATGTTAAATCTCTCATTCATTTTGTACTTACTAAATCTAATCGGAGACTACACAACTATCATTAGATCATTTTTAATCCAATGGATCACATTGAATCTCCCAATCTTTATCCTTAACTATAGTTTGTCATGAGACTTTGTGACTACAATATTTCTCTAAGTCGCTAGATAAATTTCCTAACCTCATGTTTTCTTTGAGTCTTTACGCATACCACAGATCTCTAGATGACTTAAACACATTTCAACATTTGAATCATTATCTCTGAGTCGCTAGACAATCTTTAACTTTCCTAACCTCATGTTTTCTTTGAGTCTTTACACATACCATAGATCTCTAGATGACTTAAACACATTTCAACATTTGAATCATTATCTCTGAGTCGCTAGACAATCTTTAACTTTTTTATTTCTATCAGAGACTTAACACCGACCTTCAGATCATTTCTCATCTATGGTTTGGATTTTCCCGCTGCAAAATTCACTGAGCCTTGACTTAACCTTTGCTAACCATAGTTCATATGGAGACCTAGTGACTGACTGAATCTCATTGTCGTTGAACAAATCATCTGACTCAGGGTCTATTTTGAGATTAAATGCCAACTTTTAGATCTTTTTCTTAATCAATGGTAGTCACTGAATCTCTTAAAATTTTACTCATCTATACTTTTATCTCATGATTAAATGCTAGCCACAAGATCATCTTTGAATCTGATAGTTGTCGCTAGATCTCATAAAACTTTACTAAACCCTTGTTTTCTTTAGAGATCTTGTCTTAACCTTGGTAAGTTTATGAGACTTCACGACTGAAAGGAATTCAAAGTTGCCATATGTTTTCTTAACTTGTGAATTTATCTAGAGATTTCACATCGACCGCATGATCAACTTGAAAATCAATAGTTGTCACTAAATCTCATAAGATTTAACTTAACCCTTTTTTCCTTCTGAGACCTCATGACTGAGAGAATATAAAACTAGTTAGTTGGTTGTAGATGTCTCTACATCAACCTTGTCTTGACTTGCAGCCTTGTCTTCCTTTCCACTATCCTCAGTGGGTGTGTCACTTGGTTTCTCCCCACTCTTATCTATCTTTTCCCCTTGTTAATCACCTTTGTCCATCACTGTGTCTGTTTTAGGCTTGTTGCAGATTTACTTCTGGTAGCTAGTTGATTGTATGTTTGTCATTGATGACAACATATAATATACAACAGTGTTCTATATGTACTTATCAGAGTGATGATATCAAGCCTTACGTGGTTATATTCATTTTGTAGACATGTTTTTATTAGTGTGTTCATACACGCAGACTCAGATATGAAGTTTCAGTTGTGTTGTGTAATTTTGTTACTGGCAATTACAGTTTCTGGATTTTGTCTGTACAGAGCTGACGTATTGCATTGGTTCTTGAGTTGTGCCTATCTTTGGGATATGTGTGTGTATATTCAATTTTAGTTATGAGTTGAAGACAATAATCTAAAGGTGCCAAATGTGTTTCAACAAGATTGAAAAGTTAGAGTTAATTTGGTGAGGCCGACTTAGTGAAGCATTGCGTCTATTCAGTTTATATTGCAGGGTTGTAATAATGCTTGTATGGTTAGTTAAGCTGACAAGGATGTTATGAAGAGTTGCTTAATAGGTCCCATGATCTCATGCTTTGAGGAAGATACTTATATTATTTCATTTGTGGAACGCTAAGTGTGAATGAGAAGATAAGAGACAGAAAATGTACAAAGCAGAATATCAGTTGTGTTTCATTCATCAAGGATCTATGTGAAGAAGTGAAAGATTACAATACACTGGAACTGATCAAGACAAAAGGTCTACTCTATAGTTTGTCATCAGATATAGTGCATATCTATTCTACAAAAGGTTGCAGCCTTCACCATTGAAGCAATGATCTTTTGGATAGTGAGTCCTCACCCTTAACCGGGTTATTTATAAAAGACTCCTAACAGGGTCAGACCCTTAACCAGGTCACTATACTTATTGCATTGTAAAGAACAACTCCTAACAAGGTTGCAATATCTTCTAACAGGAATTATTATAAACAAGTATAGTTCATTATGGGTGCTAATTCCCACTGGGGTTTTTACCATTTGGTTTCCCCGTAACCAAATTGTGGTGGGGTCTATTGTGTTATCTAAATGTGCATTTACTTTGTTGTATTTTGAAGTTAATAAGAGAAAATAATTTAATTAGTGGATAAATGATTCACCCCCCCCCCCCC
>MU224866.1:1234677-1250147 GCA_018584345.1 Thuja plicata | reverse complement strand
TTGTTAGTGAACATGATATGGATGAATATGTATGCCTCTAAGGAAGTGAAGAAAGTATGTTGTTGTTTGGATCTCATTATGAACTTGGGATCCTAAGTTGTTGGTTATGAAGGATGATTGCATCATGCACTATCTGACAGTGAATTTTCTAAGATCAAGAAAGTAGACAAGGCATACACAATATGGAAGTATTTAGAAGACATGTTTGAAGGAGATGTTCAAGCAAAGAATGTGCATAGGAAGACATGGAAAAATAAATACAACAATCTTGAGATGTTACCTGAAGAGAACATTAGAGCCTATAATCAGAGTATAAATAAAGCAGTTTCTGGAATCAAAAACAATGGTGGAGAAATATCAGAAGAAGACATAATGGACAAGCTATTGACTACTTTAATAGTAGACTATGAGAATAAGATCAGTATTCTAGAGGAAACCATGTAATTTTCACAGGACTTCAAGAGAGAGACTTTGATAAGTAAAATCTTTGCATTTGAGATATCAAGATTGAAGACTGAAACTAAAAGTGAAACAGCCTTCAAAGCTTTAGTCCATGGTAAGAAATATCACATCTCTAGCAATAATGAGAAAGAAGAAGTTCATGAAGAACTAGAAGAAATCATATCCATGATTGATAAAAGATAAAAGAAAGGAAAAGGGAAATATGAAGGACAACTTCTATTCAAATGTTTTTCATGCAACAAGATCGATCACTTTGCATCCAAGTGTCTTACAAGAGTAAATAAATTTAGATCTGACTATAAACCTAAATATAGGAAGGAATGATATAATGTTCAAGAAGGTGTAACTGATGAAGATTTAGGAGAAGATGAAATTATATTTGTTGCCCTTAAGGACATGGAAAAATTGCTTGAGGAAATGGACATTGAAGATGAAAAGGAAGCACAGGAGTTAGCCCTAATTTCCAAAGCAGACATCAGAACTGATTGGATCATTGATAGCAGATGTTCTCACCACATGATAGGTGATAAAGATAGATTTTTTCATCTAGACAAGTAAAAATGTGGTATGGTTAGATTTGGAGATAATACTCCCAAACCTATCATAGGCAGAGGATCTATCACCCTGGATGGAAAGAACAAGACAGATGATGTTCTCTATGTTGATGGATTACATCACGATTTGCTAAGTGTCAGACAACTACTTGACAAAGGTTATCATTTGGAATCCAAAGAAAACAAATGCATTATTAGCAACAAAGAAGGAGACATGATTGCTTCAGGCTCAAAAACAAAAGGTAATGTTTTTCAGCTCAATTCAGATGTAAGTTGTTTTGTTGCAAAAGTAGATGGCAGTTGGTTATGGCACAGGAGACTCTTTCATATCAATTTTGATAATATAGTAAAGATAAGCAATGTCAAGGTAGTTAGAGATCTTCCAAGTATTGCAAGACCATTTGACACAATGTGTAGGGAATGTGTTATGGGAAAGCATGTAAGGAGCTCTTTCAGAAGCAAGCAGAACTCAGTTGAAAATAAGTTAGACCTAGTTCATATAGATTTATGTGGTCCTACTCAAACCAAATCATATTACGGAGAAAGGTATTTCATTTTGTTTGTTGATGATTTTTCAAGGATGATGTGGGTTGCGTTCTTAAAGGAGAAGTCTGAAGCCTTTGTGAAGTTCAAAATATTCAAAGCCAAAGTGGAAAATGAATCTGGATTAAAACTAAAGTGTCTGAGATTAGATAGAGGAGGAGAATTAACCTCTGACTAGTTTTATGACTACTATGAAGAACATGAAATTAAACGACAGTTGAGTGAACCCAGAACCCCACAACAGAATAGGATTGCAGAAAGAAGGAATAGGATCATCCTTGATACAGCGTTCACTATGATGATTGAAGGAAAAGTTGCACACACCTATTGGAGAGATTTAGTCAATACAGTAGTATATACTATCAACATAACACAAATAAGGCCAGGCATGGATAAGACACCTTATGAACTTTTGTTTGGTAATGTACCTACAATAAAATACTTTAGAATATTTGGCAGCAAGTGCTACATCAAGAGAGATGATGGTGTTGGTAAGTTTGATGCTAGAAGCGATGAAGGTATTTTCCTTGGTTACTCTACTAAAAGCAAAGCATATAGATGTTTTAATTTGAGATTAAAGAAGATAATTGAAAGTATGCATGTAAAGATTGATGAGAAGTCCATGGTTCAAGAAAGGTACTATGAATATGCACCTATGATTGAGGATGAACCCAGGCCTAGTAGTAAAGACACTGTTATTGAAGAAATGTTTGATTGTATTGATGTATCATGTAATGAACCTGAATCAAGCAAAGAAGTATCACATATTACACATGAGGATGTCACACCAAAGGTTTCAAAGTTCACATCTAGGTATCATTCAAAAGATGATATCATTGGAGATCAGAGCAGTAGTGTTTTGACTAGATCAAAATAAAAATGGTTAACAATAGATGAAGAGGTATGTTTACTTTCACAGATTGAACCTTTAAATGTTGAAGATGGTTGCAAGGATTCTGACTGGCAGAAAGCAATGGAATAAGAATTAGATCAAATAATAAAAAATGAAACATGGGAATTGGTTCCTAGACCTAGTGACAAAAATGTGATTGGAACAAAGTGGGTATTCAAGAATAATATGAATGAAGATGGTACAGTGGTCAGAAAAAAAGCAAGACTTGTGTGTAAAGGATATACACAGAGGGAAGGGATAGATTACACTAACACATTTTCCCCTGTGAGAAGATTAGAAGCCATAAAGTTACTCTTGGCTTATGCAACATTCAAGGATTTTAAAGTATATCGAATGGATGTCAACTCTTCCTTTCTAAATTGTGACTTGAAGGAAGAAGTCTACATAGAATAGCCTGAAGGATTTAATATGTCAGATAAACCAGACATGGTATTCAAATTGAAGAAAGCACTCTATGGACTTAAACAAGCCCCAAGAGCTTGGTATGAGAGACTAGATGGTTATCTTACCAAGATTTGATTTAAGAAAGGAGCAGCAAATTGTAACCTATTCATAAGGGAGACACCTGATGGATTATTACTTGTTGCCATATTTGTTGATGGCATTATCTTTGGAGGTAATAACAAGCTTAGCTCAGAATTTGCAAAAGAAATGCAGAATGAATTTGAAATGAGCATGATTGGTCCTATAAAATACTTTTTGGGATTAAATGTAAAGCAGACAGATAAAGGAATATTTATAAATCAGTCCAAATATGTAAAGGAAATATTGAAGAATTTCAAGATGGAAGATTGTATGCCAGTATGCACTCCTATGATAACAGGAAGAAAGCTTTCTAAAGAAGATGATTTTGCAGCAGTTGATAAGACATTGTATAAGTCTATGATTGGAAAACTTATATATCTTACTCAATCTAGACCAGACATATCTAATGCAGTTGGCATTGTTGGTATATTTGCAACTGAACCAAAATAGAATCACCTAATGGCAGTAAAGAGAATATTTAGATATCTAAAGGGGACTATAAACTATGGTTTATGGTATCCTAAATCAGAGAATGTACAACTTCATGTGTATACAGATGCAGATTGGGTAGGTTGTCTTGATGACAGGAAGAGTACTTCTGGAGGAGCGGTATTTCTTGGAGATAGGTTGGTTTCTTTGGTAAGCAAGAAGAAGAATTGTATCTCTCAGTTGACAGTAGAAGCTGAATATGTTGCAGTAGCATTAAATTGTTCAACAATGGTTTGGATCAAGTAGATGGTTAAATATTTTGGTATACAGGTTGACAATCCTATTTTTATTCACTATGATAACACCAGTACTATCAACATGTCCAAGAACCCTGTGATGCACGCAAAGACAAAGCACATTGAGATTAAATACCATTTTTTTAGAGAAAAAGTTGCAGATAATGAACTAAAATTGGACTATGTGAGCACCAAAGAACAGTTGGCAGATATTTTCACAAAGCCTTTATCAAAAGATACTTTTGAGTGTCTCAGGGAGAAGTTGGGAGTAATTCCCTCTCCTAAGTCTGATTAGTTAAAGTAGCAAGAACATCACTCCATAGTGACTGATGAATGGTTGACTACTCTACTTCTGGAGTAGTACCTGTGCCTAATTGTTTATGGCACCCTTTCCCATTGATGTCAAAGGGGGAGTATATAGTAAGGAGGAGCATATACTCTGGGGGAGTAAAAACACAGACACAGGAGTTGCAACAATGTAGAGGAATCTTTGATGAGGATATTGAGAAGATTGTAAAAATAAAGAAGACACCATGTGTTGAATATATTTTTAATATCATATGTTGCCATCAATGTCAAAGGGGGAGATTGTTGGAGATTTACTTCTGGCAGCTAGTTGATTGTATGTTTGTCATTGATGACAACATATAATATACAATATTTTTTTGTATGTACTTATCAGAGTGATGGTATCAAGCCTTGCATGGTTATATTCATGTTGTAGACATATTTTTTATGTTGTGTTCATACACACAGACTCAGATATGAAGTTTCAGTTGTGTTGTGTAATTCTGTTAGTGGCAGTTGCAATTTTTGGAGTTTGTCTATACAGAGTTGACGTATTGCATTGGTTCTTGAGTTGCGCCTATCTTTAGGATATGCATGTGTATATTCAAGTTTAGTTATGAGTTGAAGACAATTATCTAAAGGCACCAAACATGTTTCAACAAGATTGCAAAGTTAGAGTTATTTTGGTGAGGCTGACTTAGTGAAGTGTCACATCTATTCAGTTTATATTGCACGGTTGTAATAATGCTTGCATGGTTAGTTAAGCTAACAAGGATGTTATGAAGAGTTTCTTAACAGGTCCCATGATCTCATACTTTGAGGAAGATACTTATAATAGTTAATTTGTTGAATGCTAAGTGTGAATGAGAAGATAAGAGACAGAAAATGTACAAAGCAGAATATCAGTTGTGTTTCATTCATCAAGGATCTATGTGAAGAAGAAGTGAAAGATTACAATACACTGGAACTGATCAAGATAGTAGGTCTACTCTATAGTTCATCATCAAATATAGTGCATATCTGTTATACAGAAGGTTGTAGCCTTCACCATTGAAGCAGTGAGTTTTTGGACAGTGATTCCTCACCCTTAACCGGGTTATTTATAAAAGACTCCTAACAGGGTCAGACCCTTAACCAGGTCACTATACTTATTGCATTGTAAAGAACAACTCCTAACAGGGTTGCAAGATCTTCTAACAGGGATTATTATAAACAAGTATAGTTCATTGTGGGTGTTAATTCCCACCGGGGTTTTTACCATTTGGTTTTCCTGTAACCAAATTGTGGTGTTGTCTGTTGTGTTATCTGAATGTTCATTTACTTTATTGTATTCTAAATTTAATAAGAGAAAAGAATTTAATTAGCGGATAACTGATTCACCCCCACCCCCCCCCTCTCTCTCTCAGTTATCCTTTGGGACTATTCTAACAAGGCTCGGGTGTTTTCTCCTTTGCTTCAGTGTTTATATTAATAGCTTGTATCAATAACGGCATGTTACCTCTGATTTGTTTGCGAGACTTCATGACTGAAGAAATTCAAAAATGCCAGACAATTTCTTAATGTTGGGGTTTCATTGGAGACTTCATGCAAACCACAGGATTTTAATTTGATCAATGACCCATGTTTAATCTCTTTATCTTTTAAAGTATATTCATTTTCTTATGAGATAACATGATTAAAAATCTATGCTAAGTCTCTTAAACCAAAGGAATATTCATTTATTTTATAAGAGATTAATCGACTAACTGAATGTAATAAAAAGACACATGACTTAAGTGTTGAAATTCATGAAAAAGGTAACTGCAAATTAGAAACCGATTATAAAGAACTAAGGTTTTTTCTTTGACAAGGATAAAATTTACCTATAACCTAGGTTTTTACATATTTCATTGATTTTATCACTTGGAGATCAACATTTGCAGGGACAATTTGATAGCATTTTGGACAGGAATTGACATTTATGCAAGAACATCACTAGGAACTCAAAAATTTTATAGCAAGATTTCAAAAAACTTGAAATATAACCAACAAAGTCCAAATTTCCTAAAAGGATATATATATATATTATCTCACAAGTGGTGAGTGGAAACTTTGAGTTCTCTCATTGTACAAGTGTGCATGTTTGGAGAAAGACTAAAAGAAAGAGGTGGACTTGCAGTGGAGATGAAGCAGATGTTTGGGCTCTTGTGACTGAGAGCATAGTCAGAAGAGGAATTTATATGAGACCCTATTATAGGGGTGTGTTGTAAGTTTGCTAGTTTTGAAGAAGGTCAGAGTTGGGAAATATTTCTTTGCTAATTCAAAATTTTCCTCTACAAAGAGGTGGTGACTCTACCAAAAGTTTTTGAAGAAGTTGTGAAGGTGACTTCAGATCAATATTTTTCTAGCAACTTCATCACATCTAGGTATTTTGTTTTTCAATGAATAATTCTTGTTCCTTAAAAATAAATTGTTAAAATTTTACCTATTAAGTGGTCAGCACTAATTGAGAGGGAAGAAGGAGGAAGTTGATAACCATCTTATGATTGATTGTGTTTTAAATTTATGTGAAAGTAGAAATATATAGTGAATTTTTCAAGCCTTACATACTTTCAAATGCAATTATGCCTAATAAGATATCATGGCAGTGTAGTAGACAGAGTTTTAGCATTAATTTTTATGAAACTCTAAATTTTGAAGGCATTCATGGCTACCCTAATCTTTTTCCAGCTGAGATCAGAGAAAAATTGCCAAAATTCAGTGGCGGGAAAGTGGAAAATGTTGAGAAGCATTATATAAATTTCAAGGACTTAATTGAGGATTTTGATATTGAATATGAGGACAACATTATGAGGTTTTTTTTCTAGTATTTGGTATATGATGCAAGGTTGTGGTTCTCATTTTTGCCAGAGTGTTCTATTTCTTCATGGGAAGAGTTAGGTTCAACCTTTTTAGAGAAGTTTTGTGAAAGGGTTAATCTATGTACAGTGATAAATAATTTCATGGAGATACAAATAAAAAATGATGAGTCGGTTCCTCCTTTCAATTTTAGATTTGCAAAATTATTAGGTCAGACCCGAATGATTTCAGACTAAGTGATTTTGTTTTCTTGGTTGTTTATTTAGGTGCATTTGGTAAAAAGATGAGCTACTTGTTGAGAAATAAAGAGCCTAAAACTTTGCATCAGGATTTTGTGACAACAATATATATTGAAAATAATTTAAGGTATGGAATCATTCCAAGGGGTTTTCTTGTTGGAATAATGGAATGGTGTGTACTAAGAGGGGAGGGGTGAATCATTACCCTTAAAAAAATTATCAATTAACCCTTTGTAATATTTACTTGCATTACCAACCATATTTCTTTTCTACCTTATGCATGTAATATCAAAACATAAACTTAATTACATGTAAACATTGATATAAACATTCAAGAAAATTAAGTACACATGACACAAGAATTGGTAATGCAGAAAATCCTTGTTAGTAGGTAAAAACTACGGTGGGGATGAAACCCACAAAGCTTTGCTATCTATAGAATGGAGGTGCCAGTTAAGCATACAAGTGTGATCACTTTTGATGATCTTACCCTGTTAGGAGTAACATTTTAGACTGGTTAGGTCTACTTGGTTAAGAGATTTTAACAACACTATTAAGTGAGCACTCGGTTAAGAGATTTACAATAAGACTGTTAAGTGCACCTTGTTAAAGGATTTCTTCTATTCGCTACAATTGTTAGAGAATAGTAAAAAATACTATTATAATGAATTTAGAATAACTAAGGGGGGGGTGAATCAATTATCCTCAGGTCTAGATGTGCCCATTAAAACTTTATACCAATTTGAATAACTCAGATCTACTCGGAAGCAATAACATAAAACAACAACATACATATGCAGTTTACTATTCATATGTAATTAGCATGTAGAAACTTAACAGTAAAACTCAATATAAACATTCACACAAGTTGACACCAAAATTTTAACATGGAAACCCAATATGGGAAAAACCACCAATAACGTGCTATCAACTTTTCACTCTTCTGAAGTGAGCTCTTTTAAGAGAAAACCTTGTTAAAGGTTACAAAACACACTACTAAATGTGACCTCGTTAAAGGATTTAATCACCCTGTCAGGAGTAGCCTTGTTATAGGACTTAGAACATTCCGCCTGAATGTCACCTTGCTAAAGGATTTATACAATGACTATTAGGTCAACCTAGTTAAAGGATTTTGACTAATACAATGGTTAGAAAGTAATCAGCAAGTGTGATCTGATACATACAACTTACTTTGCAAATTCAGATCCAATTTAGCTCTAATGCTAATTCACTGAGTGGCCTCCATTCTCATTTCAATCTTCAGATATACTTGGAAATCTGTCAAGCAATCACTCATGTAGTTCTTTGCTTCTTTGTTCAGCCTTCTCTGCTAGATCATGCCAATCAATAAATTAACTATGCAATCCTCTTGCATACTCTACATATGTAACATTCATCATGAATAACCTCCTGAGGTTATCTTATACCTCTTTGCTAGGTCAGATAGATCTTTTTCTGCTTAATCAAGATCATAGATCTTAGGTTAGGTCAGATCCAATAGATCTTTCCTTCTTTACATTTAATTTACTTCTCCAAATCAATCACTAATTAAATATTTGATCCATGCATTAATTACGATTACCTGTGCATTTAAATAGAGTGGATCAATTGTGCTTATCCTTAATTAACTTTACATATCCCAATAAAATCAATTATGTCAGCTAGAGATCTCAAATCTCAACAATTACCAAAATATTGATGCTCGGCCAACACTGTGTTCCTCAGCAATTTACTGGTGCTCGGTCATCACTGACTTCACTCGGCAGATACTGGTGCTCGACACAAACTGTTCTCAGTAAACTATCATTAAAAGATAAACAACTCATTACTTTGCCAATGTGCCAACGGATCTAGTACCTTTGTGATTTCTCATAACTCAACCATTCCACTTGGTCTTCTTGTTAAATCTCCTTCATCAATCAATAGATATGGTACTCAAACAGATAGCAATAGTCTCACCAATTAAGGTTTGACATCAATGACAAAGCAATAATTGTTTCCATTGTAGCTTTCCAACAATATTTCCAACAATCTCCCTCTTTGGCATTGATGGCAACACTAAACAATAAAACAATAACCATAGTTACCATACAATCCAAAAAGTCTGCCTCTGTTCCTTGATATGAACAAATCTTTATTAATGTCTTTAGCTTCATTCTGATTCTCATCTTGTAAAATATTTTTCTCCCTCTGTGTCAGTAATCACACTAAAAAAATTTTGTGTCTATTCATCTATAGACTCCCTCTTTGCAACAATCTCTTTTTCAGTAATCTCTCCCTTTATCTCTAAGTATAGTAAATTCTCCCTCTTTCAGTAAACTTCTCCCTCTTTGAAAATAATGCCAAAGACGTTGACATCATGCAGATTCTTCTATTCTAAACTTTGTATCATGATGTTTCTGTCATCTTTCCTATGACTGATCCTCTTTTCTGTCTTTGTCTGTCTTTCATAGCTTTAGGCAGCATCCTAAAGTGTGACTGACTGTGCATCAATGTGTCAAATATTCTGAATATAACATTTGATGCAATAGTTTCATTCTGAACTAATTAACCTTAGTTAGGGGAATCACCCCTAATTTACCTCATAGATACTCATGAGCATCCTTGGTTAGTGCCTTTGTAAATATGTCTTCTAACTATTCCTTAGTGTTCAAATATTCCAGTCTCACTTCCTTCTTCTGAACTAGCTCCCTCAAGTAATGATACTTGATAGCTATATGCTTTGTCTTAGAGTGCATTATAGGGTTCTTAGAAATATTAATGGCACTCATATCATCATAATATATGAAAACTAGTTTTGTGATCTCTTCTTTCATACCTTTCAGTAGTATCTTCAACCACACATTATTAGAACAATTAACTGACGCTACTACATACTCGACTTCAGCTATAGATTGTGAGGTGTAATTTTGTTTCTTTCTTGTCCATGAAACTAATCTTTTTCCCAGAAGAAATGCTACTCCTATGGTGCTTTTTTTGTCATCCATATTTCCAGTCCAATCAGAATCAGTATAAACTTTGAGCTCAAACTTATCATTCTTTTTGTAATATAGACCATATTCATCTGTTCCTTTCAAATATCTCAGAATCCTTTTTACTTCTATCATATGTGTCTCCTTTGGATTGGCAGAAAATCTTGCAACAATACCAACAGCCAGTGCAATATCAGTTCTATTGTGTACAACATATTGCAGCTTTCCAATTATTGATTTGTAAAGGGTTTGATTCACTTCTTTTGTGTCATCATTCTTTGTCAGCTTTTATCCAGTAGCCATGGGTGTACTCACTGGTTTTGAATCTTCAATTCCAAAATTCTTTAGTATCTCCTATATTTTGATTGAGTAATATAGATACCATTCTTCATCTGATATATTTGTAAGCCAACAAAAAAATTTATCTCACCAAACATAGACATCTCAAATTCAGTTTGCATCTCCTTTGCAAATGCCTAGCATAACACATCTTGTCCACAAAAGATAATGTCATCAACAAAAATTTCAGCCAATAAAGTACCTTTACTTTGCTCTGTCTTCAAATATAGGTTGTTGTTGTCATTTGGTCTTGGAAATCCAATCTTTATTAGATAATTGTGCAATCTCTCATACCATGCTCTTGGTTCTTGCTTCAATCCATGTAGCACTTTGTGTAATTTGCAAACCATATTCCTCTTGCTTGGGTCTACAAATCCATCAACTTGTTCAATATATACTTCTTCTTCTAATATTCCATTTAGAAATGCTGACATCACATCCATTTGATAGACTTTAAAACCTCTGTAGGTAGTATATGCAATTAAGGTTCTTACTCCTTCCAATCTTGAAAGTAGGGCAAATGTTTCTCCATAATCAATTCCTTCCTCTTGTGCATAACCCTTGCATATCAGTCTAGCTTTGTTTCTTGTTACCTCTTTATGTTCATTCAGCTTATTTATGAATACCCACTTAGTACCAATTATGTTTTTATCACTCGGCCTAGGTACAAGTGTCCAAGTCTTATTCTTCTCAATCTGTTCAATTTTTTCATTCATGGCTTGTATTTAGTCTTCATTGTCTAAAGCATATTTTACTATTTTAGGCTCAAAATCACATAATAAGCATGTATCTTCTCTCAACTTACTTCTTGTCATAACTGTAGAATCCTTCGATCCTATGATTTGATCAGTTTACTATTCCTCCTTACATACTTTGCTAGAGTAGGTTCTTTTTCTGCTTCAGGTTGATTCTGTGACTCGGTATCTCCATCAGATAGCTCAGCAATTACCTCATGTTGCCTGACAACCTCATTCTGTGACTCAGCAGGTGCTAGCTGTTGCTTGACAAATTAATTCTTTGTTTCTGGTAATGTATTAGAATCTTCCTCATCCATATAGACAAATGATTTGTAACTCTCAGGTTCATGTGTGCTTTCAGCCTCATTTCTTTCTACACACATTTCAAACCGGTTGTACCAAGAATAGCTTGGTTAGCACCATTAGACTATGAGATCAATATTGATCAAGCTATAAGTGCAATTGAGGCACTAATCAATGAGCCCATTGATAAGAAACAACCAAGGTTTGGAACATATGAAGAGGCCAAATCAAAGATAAAACAAGGCCTAGAAGCCAAGAAGACTATAAACAAAAAGGATAAAATGGTTAAGAATCTCAAGAAGATTATATCAGTTACAGAGGAAGAGCAGGATCAACAAGAGGAAACTGATGAATAGGGCACCATCGGTGAAGAACAAGAAGAAAATAAATCAGATACAAAGGCTACTAAATTTGATACACCTCCATCTCCACCACCTGCAAAGAAGAAAAGGATAAGTAGTCAAACTACCGCAACCGATACCACACCACTTAAGAAAGGTCAAGTAAGGACCTATATGATGAAGCAGCCAGCAAAAAGTGATGACATGTAACTGATTGAATGTTTGACAATGTTAAGTTGAAGATGATGCAAGACATTAAATCAGTTAATGGTTTGTATTGTCATTGATGTCAGCTTGATATCATCTGTATGGTCATATACATAATTCCAAATACTTTAGAGAATCAATGGAATAGAGGTTATGCTTTTAGTAATGCATAAAATTCAAGTATTCACTAAGTGACAGACCATACCGGTGGAGTGCACACCATCGGTAAAAAGAAAGATAAAGCCACAGTGATGCCCGATAAATAGAAGACAGTGTTGCCCAATGAAGCAAAATCACAGGATACCCGACGAGCTGAAAATAGTGTTTCCCGATGAGAAAAATCTAATGATGCCTGATGAACGGAGATCCCAAAGATAACTGAAGTAACACCAACGGAACTGGTAGTTGTCACTGATAACGAACTACATAATTGATCGACAGAACAGAGAGATCAGAAAATAACAAAATATCTAGCTGGTAGAGCTTAAAGATATACTTGACTGGTTGTTTTATTTTTTTTATTCAACCACAGTTAAGTAAGTGATTTAAAGATGATTTATATAGTTGGCAAGAAGATAACTATGAGATAAATCAGGAGTTAAAGTCGTAAATCAATTTGGCTAGATTTTTTTTCACACCAAGAATCAAGAATTAAGGAATATCATGTCTATATAAGAGACAAGCATAATTCATTTCCAGAGGCAATCAGATACACAGGGGAGTGAATTGAAAGAATATGTTGAAGAGAAACTGATGAAGGATAAACTTCATACAGTCCTGATCAATCAAGCTAAGGAAGAGCTAAAGAATTCTACAAACACCGAAGAACAGTGAAGCATAGCATCATAGAGCAGAAAGTGTGAAGTGCAAAGGAATTGAATTGATACATTGATCAGAAAGGTATTGTATGTAAATAGATCTGAATATCTGCAATTCAAATTTGCATTAGAAATAGGTCATTATGTTTCACTTCAACCATTGAAGCATTAAGTATCTTAATAGAGTAGGACTTAATAGTCTTTTATAATTGAGTATATCCTAAAAGATTACCAAAAAGGTTGACTCATGATAGTAGCATCGGTCTTACCTAAAGCCTATTGATATTCTAAGAAGAAGGTTGATTCAAGGATGGTAGTAAGATTAGCATAAAGCCTATTGACAATCTAAAGGTTGATTCAAAGATGGTAGCATAGATGCCAGATACTAAGTGACAACCTATGTATAAAAATCCTCTAACAAGGTTGCACTTAACCGTGTGTTTGTAACCTTTAACAGGGTTGTCTCCTAACAGGGCTCACTTCAGAAGAGTGAAAATTTGGGGTAGCAGTCCCAGTGGTTTTTCCCTTAATAGGGTTTCCACATTAAAATCCATGTGTTATGTGTGTATGGTTTATTACTTTATTTTTTTACATTTCACATATGCATTTGTAGATTGATTGGTATACTCTGCATATTTAATAAGTATTGGTAAATAAGTTTTACTGCTTATTGGTAATCAAGGAGAATAAGGACAAACAAGGTAAACTGACAGATAGTTAATTATTTCAAGTATTTCAAAGGCATACATCTTCTAGGGACTTGATAATCTAAGGCATATTGATTGGTGGATTAAAGTTTAAAAGCATAAATTTTTGAGGCCACTGATTCAACCCCCCCCCCCCCTCAGTTATTACTAACAATTGGTATCAGANATTCACCCCCCCCCCCCCCTCAGTTATTACTAACAATTGGTATCAGAGCTTGTGTTCTTAGAAGGAAGGTTTCAAGACCTAAGTAAAGATCACAAGATGAACAGACGAGATGTGCCCAAGTTAAACAATGACAACTTTGCTTCATGGAAAATCAGAATAAAGCTTCACTTATCAGGTATTGGCAATGATATTACTCAATACTTAGATACTCAATATGTGTTTCCTATAGGACCATTGACAGTAGATCAATTGAGAGTAAAGAATGAACATAACTGCATGGTTATAGAGCTTTCTGCCTCACTCTCTGATGCTGAATTTGAGGATGTCAAAGATTGCAAAAATGCAAAGACAATGTGGGATAAGCTAAAGCTTGTACATGGAGGTGATAAAAATGTTCTGAGAGCCAAGGCAGAAAGCCTTAGAGGAAAATTTGATGATCTCAGAATGAAAGAAGGTGAAAAAATCACTTAGTACAGCACAAGAATAAAAATAGTCAATGCTATACGAGGCGTTGGAGGTACACTTGAAGAGGAGACAGTGGTAAGTAAAATCTTAAGAACCCTATTGCCTATGTATGCTATTAGAGTCTCTGCTATTCAATAAATGAGAGCAGTAGCAAACAACACAATCACTCTTGATAACTTGATTGGTAGAATGGTTTTATTTGAGATGAATAATTTTGATAATAGTGTCTTACCAAGTTTAGAGTCTGCATTCCAGTCTTCTATGAGAATAAGCAAATCTAGTCAGAGACACTCATCTAAAAGAGATAGTGAAAGAAAAAGTGAATAAGAGGATCTAGATGAAATTGAAGCACTCATGGTAAGAAGAATGATAAGAGGCAAAGGGAAATATAAAGGAAAGTTACCACTTGTATGTTTTAATTGTAAAGAGATTGGACACTTTGCTGCAAGATGTCCTAACAAAAGAAAAGATGACAGAAGTGACAACAGATCCTTTGAGAAGAAATCTGATAGAGGTGATAACAAAGATTACAGAGGTTACCAACGATCAGAAATAAATGATACCTGAGATTACAAGGATAAAGGCAAGAAGGATAGCTATCTAGCTGCTTGCAAAGATGAAGATACTGACACCGAACCAGATGATGATATCGAGATAGTATTTGTAGCTGTAAAGGATGATTCAGATGAAGATAAAAGGTATGAAGAAGCTACAATCATATCTAAGATTAGTAAGAATGATATCTGGATTATAGATAGTGGTTGCACTCACCATATGACCGGTGACAAAGAAAATTTTAATACTTTTGAATACTATAAAGGTGGTACAGTAAGAATGGGAAATGATTCACCTTGTCAAATTGAAGGTAAAGGAATAGTAATGCTAAACAACCTTATTAAATGTGAAAATTCTTATTGGGTAAAAGGATTGAATTATAATCTATTGAGTGTTTCTCAGCTGAATAATTTAGGTCATAGAGTAGAATTTGAGAACAAGAAGGCAAAGATCTTCAATGAATCAAGAATACTGATTGGTATCGGTGAATAGACCAAAGGTAACTTATTCTATTTGAATGATACTAACCCCACTTGCTTGATGACTAGAAACAAAGACATATGGTTGTGGCACAAAAGTTTGTGTCATGTGAATTTTGACAACATGATGAAAATAAGCAGGAAGAGAAGTGTAAGAGGCTTCCCGGCGATGACAAAGCCAGACAACATCATGTGCAAAAATTGTCAAAAAGGTAAGATGACAAAGTCTAGTTTCAAAAGAAAAACCCATACATCTGATGATATTCTAGAATTAGTCCATACTGATTTATGTGG
>MU224866.1:1217505-1229133 GCA_018584345.1 Thuja plicata | reverse complement strand
GATGATGAGCCTATTAACTTAGATACAGTCATGGATGATAATATCCAAGATATCACTAACTATGATTCTGACAATGATCCAAAGAAGAAAGATGATGTAATATTTATCACACTTAAGGATCAAAAACAACAACAAAGCTTGAAGACATCAGATTATACAATAATTGATGTTGCTGATGATATAGTACAAGACACTTTAGTCTTGAACTCAAAAGTACAAGACCCTACAAAAGATACACAAAAAGATGAGGATGTCACTGTTGACAAGGCCCAAACTGACAAGCAGGACACCAATACTAACAAAGCCCAAGCCACAACTCAAAGTAACATGCATGTCCTAATGAAGGAAATTAACATACTAGAGGGCAATGATGGATCAAATGAAAAGGAAACAAGCACACCCAAAGACAAGGGTGATGGAGAAGCCAAAGAAGCCACAAATAAAACTGTAGAGAAAGTTACAACCGATGATTAGAAAGATACTTCTACTGATAAGAATAAGGAAGAAACTCAAAATGGAACAGGGGAAAAACCAATAGAGAAAGGCGAAGAAGGAAAGAAGGATGAGCTGGAGAAGAAATTAGGAGCACATTATGTAGAAACACCCAAAGTTAATGAAGAGACGTCTTCACATAACCGACAGGTGCTACCAGAGCAGAAGACACAAGATGCATCCTCTATAAAACCTTCACCAAGTAATTTAGAGTGAACAAATGAACTAGCTATGGTAGTTCATACATCTGCATCCCCTCAAATATCAAAGAAGAAGAAAGGAAAGAATAAGAATCTAGTAAATCTGGATGAAATCATTGAGATTCCAGTCTGTGATCCAAGAACTTTGGATCCAACTGCATTAACAAAATATGCAAAGCTCTGTGAGATAAAATCTATTCAAGACAAACTAAAGAGAGTAGAAAAAGAGGCCAAGGTACTAGAAGTAGCAAGAAATATACTTCAACATATTGTACCAGACATAGATATTGATCAAAAAGCTCCAATACTTGATCAACTGGTCATACTCACAGATGCAATAACATCTCAGAATACTGATGCTGAGAAGGTTATGGAAGAGTGACTTGAACAAAAGTATGAGTTCAAACTCATAGAGAAAATAAGCCAGGAAGTGGCACTAAAAAAGGTCAAGCTATCTGAATTGGTAAGTACAATTGATCCAATTCTATTAGAAGTGGTTACCTTAATAAAGGAATTGTGCACTTTAGATCAACTCACTCAAGAGTATACCGACAAGATAGCAAAAATAGATGTTGATCTTAAGTCCAATGCACAGAGTCTAGTCAACATAGAAGAAGCACTTAAATTGCACAATGAACAAATCATACAAGATAGAAAACAAAGATGGGACATACAGTTTGTAGAGATGAAGTATAAAGATGAGGTAAACGAGCTCCAAGTTAAGCTTTTACCAATACTAACACTCCTGCAACAAAATATGACACAGGAAAATATTCTAATTGCCACCCCGAAAATGTTTGTCCTAGACAATATTTATGATATGCACGCAAGACTAGAGCTACAACACATGGAACTCGAATTGTTGAAAGAACAATGGGAGAAACTGCTGGAAGATATCAAAACAACCCATTCTAACATATTTGACACATTGTAAGTTACACATTTTTGTCACAATTTTTGGCATACTATAAGTTGTACATTTTTTCATTAGTATCAAAGAAAGGGGGAATTTGATATGTTCACTCACTTCAATTAAAAGGAGGAAATAATATGTATAGTAAAAGAAAGGGGAAATAATGTACATACAAAGAATGACTAGTATACATGTACTTATACATATACTATACCGGTGTACACAGTTAGGGGGAGTCGTATTATGACAAGGATTTAAACATGGTGTATACATTCTAAAAGAGTTTAGTATTATGCACATATCAATTTTTGATAATAATTTCAAAAGGGGAGATTGAAGGAATTATATTTTTCCATTAGTATACTTAAGAGAAAAACATGACCTACACCATCTATTTACTCTACACCGACAGACAGGGCACAACACTATCTAACTCCAAGGTTACTTGACAAACACTGTTAACTGTTATTCGATGACAAAAAGGTAAAAGTAACCTGATGAGTGACAATAGTGCTACCCAAAGGAATAGAAAAAAGAGGAACTCAACAGATACATGGAACCTAATGAACAGTTCAGTCAAGGAACACTGACAAACTGCAAGTTCAAACTAACGACCAAGAACCGACAGTCAGTTACATCCCACAAAAAGTGGATCTAACTTTCCACGTCAGATAAATCACTGAAGTTGTATTTATAGCTTCTTTATTTTCTTTTAAATCCATTATGTGTGGAGGAAGAAATGTAGTTATTATTGTTTTAATTAGTTTTACTATTTTAAAACATGCAAACTAAAGATCAAGGTCAAGTTGTAAACCTTGGATCTTAGAGTTAACATTGTAAAATGTGAATTCCAAGATAGGTCAAATACTTGTATAAATAGGTGCTCAATCCATTGAGAATAGTTGTTGATCAATGAAGATAGTAGCCACAGAGAGAAACTAAAGACCAGACAGAGAATTCATCCAAAAGGACACAAATAGAATCAAATCAGTTTTCAAGAACAGAATAGAGGCTACCGACAAGCAGAGAAAAGGTATTCATCAATTACTTAAGGTGATATTATTATTGTAAGAGATTTAATGGATCTGTAAATCAGAAATAGTAGATTGCATACACTCAGGTCAACATTTGTACTCATTCTAACAAGTGTAGTACACTAATGAAATCCTTTCAAGAAAGGTGGGCTTAACTATCCTATTGTAAATCTCAAAATTGAGTGCACACTTAAATCAGTGTTGCTAAATCTCTTAACATAGTATATCTTAACAGGTCTCCACCTTAATACTCCTAATAGGGTAGATCATTAGAAGTGATCAAATTGTAATCCTTAACCGAATCCCTTCTATTCTGTAGATAGTGAATTTTTGTGGGTGTCATCCCCACCGCAGTTTTTACTTCCTAACAGGAGTTTTCTGCGATACCATATCTTGTGTTATGTGTTTATCATTTTCATGAATGTTTCTATGACTATTGAAAACTATTAAAAATTGTGAACAAACAATACATGCATAAGAAAGAATAACATTAATGGTTGGTAATACAAAATTGAATGATTACTAATGATGAATTGTGAAAGGTGTTAAAAATTTTAGAGGTACTAATTCACCCCTCCCCTCTCAGTACTACTTCCCATTAATTCCAACATGTTAGGAGAGATGTTAGAATGTTAAATGTGTGCTGATGGAGCTGAAAACATGTGAATTACATCTATCTCAATATCCTCTGTGGAAACAGATAGCTCATCCCACTTGTAATCATGTGAGTCGGTTACTTCATCATCAGACCTGTTTAAGAATTCAGAAATAGTTACCTGATGTACCCTATTAGCCACTTGTAGATAAAAGTGTGGTAAATCAAAGAAATTTGAAACTATGAATAATTTACCCTAGTTAGGATGTGAATCCTATTTTTGGGGTGTATCCTTAGTAGTTATGATTATCAATGGTACCGCTGGATTGTCTTATGTTGTTTCTTCTACCTCTTGAATAGGAGTTTGTGCTAACAAAGGCACGCAGAGATGTTGTGATACTTCAAAGCTTGGTACATAGCGCTCTCCTTGATATTCAAGATTCTAAAAACCAATATGTAATAACCTCTCATAGGACCAATGTTCTAACTCTGTTTCTTATGTTTCATCACTCCCTTTGTCAGAGACTGGACTATTGCTTGAAGTATGGTTTTCAAATTTTTTATTAAAACCTAGTCCCATTTTATCTTTGGTATCCCTGAATTCCATGTGTACAGGCCCAATCAACCCCTTTCCTTTATTTCCTAAAGGTACTTTTCCTTTATATCCCATTTGTTTGAGGAGATCATATCCTTTTCCATACTTCTTCAGGAATATTTCCACATGTTTTACCTCAGCTTCCCTTGGTTCTCCCTTGTAAAGCCAGGCCAAGACTGCCTATTCTTCTGTGTTATCTGCAGGAGATGTGGATGCCTTAACCATGCCAGTTGCTTTGTGAATTTTTGGCATTCGAGATGTAGCAGGTGTGAATGATGAGGAAGGTTTTCCATAGGATCTTGGTGACACCAAAAGTTTCGTCAATGACGGGGTCATGTCCAGCTTGTATTCTCCCATACCTCTTTCTTCAATTTTTAAGGTCTTTCCAAAGCCTTTCATAACCATGTCCTTGGTAGTCTTAGGAAAAATCTCATCCATAGCTTCTTTTTTATGCGGGACCATACTACCTGCCTTAATATTGTTGCAAGTATAATTGGCATCTACAAGAATTGTCACTTCCACCCCATTATGTGGGAATTTGATACATTGGTGGAAGGTAGATGGTACAGCTTGCATTTCATGGACCCAAGGTCTCCCTAATAGTATGTTGTAAGCCAAGGGTAGATCCAGAACTTGGCATATGACATTCCTTTCAACTGGACTAACTCTGATGGGTAGAACAATAAGACCTTTAGAGGATCTTTCTTCCTCACCATAAGCTTTGATAGTGATTTTGCTTCTAGAATCAATGGTCTGTTCTGAGAGACCCAATTATTAACCTTCAAATCTTGTTCCTCCATCTATCAATATGCTTCTAACATAGGATTTATGAATGAGGACTTCAATATGAAGGGGTTGATTATGCGGATGGGTCAATGATCTATCACCCTCTTCAAAAAAAGAGAGGTAATGTGGCATTGAGATGTGATTAACCATTGCTTGGAATTTGTCTATATCAAGATCTTTTGGCACATTTGCAGCATGTAGGACTTGTTCAAGAATTTCCCAATGCACCGAGGAGATCTTAAGCAACTCAAAAATGGAAATTTTAGCAGAGGTTTGTTGCAATTGATCCACCAAGTTATACTTTGTTGCAGGAAGAGTAATGGTTTGTTTTTCTACTGTTGGTTTTGGGATAGTGACAATGGGTACTTTGGAATTTGTTGCTAGTTTTGATGAGGAAGTAGGTCCTTTAATCGTGACTTGTGCTTGACTTCGGGTTACCGCATTTGATTGGAAAGATGTATTTTGAACACCCTTGATAGTGACCACATTAATTGATTCAGTTTTAATGTCTAGCATGTTGATCACATTATCATTTTTAGAGTAGGCATAGTTCACTTCATTTCCTTTTCCTTTAGATGCTTTCCCTTTCTCATAATTAGGGAGCAGCTTGTTGAATGTCGTATGATCTTTGTTAGTGGTGTGTCCTTCCACTTTGATCTTGCCTCATTCAATAAGGTCTTGAATAAAATTCTTGAGTTTAAGACAATTATTAGTCTTGTGTTCTTTGTTCTTGTGGAAGACACAATAAGAATTTTCATCCCACCATCTTGGTTTGAATTCTGGTTCCCATGGTTTGGAATCTAGGATCATGAGAACTTTGTTGTTTAATAGCATCTTCAAAACAGTCTCAAGAGGCTCTCCCAAAGGAGTAAATGTTCTTTGAGGCTTGGAAGTCCATGGCCGAACTTTGTTATTCTCGTTGTTCACTTTAGGTATGGGGGTTGTTACCTTGGCATTTTTACTTTCTTGCATGCTATTTGTTAGATTGAACACCTCAGGTTTAGGATTAACATTAGAGGGATCTACTACTCCATCATTGACAACATTTTTGTTTTTCTTCCACCACTTAGGTTTATTGTTGGAGTTGGTAGATTTTTTTTCACTTTGGAGAGTGATTTCTCCCTTTTTAACCATGACTTCTTTGATACGGATGGCGTTCTTGATCATCCTATCAAAGCTAGGGGAATCTTGCATTTGCAATGTGTAGTTCAATTCAGGTATCAAGTTATTAACAAAGATCTCCATTTTCTAGGATTCAGGGATAGTTCTTGAGTATCTTGTAAAGATTTTCCTCCGTCTTTGTAGAAAGTGTGTAAAGGATTCGCCAGTCTTTTTTTTAGTGTTGCATAGATCCATCATAGTTACATCATGTTGTATATTATAGGAGTAATGTTGGATAAATTGTTGAATTAACTCCTCAAAATTTTTTACCTTGGGTGTGAGCTTTGAAAACCAATCCATGGTGTTTCCACCTAGGCTTCTTGGAAAGAGCCGCATGAGGTATGTAGGTTTGTGCATGTATTCTATGCTCAGAGCACAAAACTCTCACATGGTCATGTGGGTCAGTCTCTCCCGTATATTTGTCATATTTTGGCCTTGCCATATTGGGAGGAAATGGGACCATATTAGTACTTTTATCGAAAGGAAATGGAAAAATGGAGTCCAAAGATTATTTCATCTTAGGTTTAGCCTTCTCCTGTTTGAGAGTTGAAAGCTCAGTTTGCATCAAGGTTAGTTGTTTGGTGAGAATAGAGATAGAAGTCGACACCTCATTTTCTTTTAGTTGTTCAACATCATAATCCTTAGGTAATTTTATGCCAGTGGATGCTAGATGGAGAAAGTATTTCTCTTTATCTTCGCCAATTATCTTTTCCAATGTCTTTTGGAATTTCTTTCTCTACTTGAGTTTATTGTATTCTTCTTCCGTGATGTCTCCCTCACTGTCTAAATCAAACAAAGGATGGTCAAAGTGTTGTTCTTCTTCACCATCGCTATCTTCATGCTTTTGGTTTTTATCATTGTCGTATTCCTCAAAAGCCACACTCCATTCATTAGTGGGTTTTTCCATTTCTAGAGAGTCTAAATTATGTAGGGAACTGCGAGATGTTTCTCCTTGTTGAAAGTGTAGTGATCTTGGAGGCACTTATATTTCTTTAGAAGTGCACTTGTTGCATCTTGTGGTAACCATGAATTTATATCTCAACTTCATCAAAGTTTCCTGATAGTGTCAAGTAGAATCTCAAATCATTCAAGTGAGTGTGTCTAGGTAGAGGTGTTGTTTGAGTTTTGGTGGAAGTAAATGATTCCAACATCAAAGGGTTAGAATGCCCTGATAGTGAGCTGGGAATCAAGTTTTTTTTAAAGCAAATAGACCACACATATTGAGATTGATTTGAGAGAAACCGAAAGGACATGCAAGGTAGATGTTTGAAGAAGTGTTCTGACACAGCCACAGGGAGACAAAAAAAGACAATAGGGACATACTAAAGAGATAAAAGGGTATCCAAATCCACTAAGGTTTTCTAAGAAACTAATCTGCAAGTGCCCACTGTCCTAGATGCGAGCTAGGAAATATAGGATACAAGCCTCTGATGACCCAGATGTGAGCTAAGAAATACAAGATGTGAGCTTTCTCCCTAAATGCGATATAGTGATGACCAGATGTGATTTAGAATACCAGATACAAGCTAGGAAATATAGGATATGATTTTCTGATGTTTCTACCAGACTTTATTAGTTTCGTAAAATGTGTTTTGGAAGTTCATGAAGTTTGTTTGGTTGTGGATTGTGTTATGAGGCATTCCTGTGTGTGTAAATACATGTACTCCAAGGATTGAGTTTTGTTTCTTGTTTTGAATGATTTATCTTGTTAGTGATCTTTTAGACACATCAAGAAGATTTGGATTGTTAGGGGAACAAACACATCCTTATTCCCTATTTTCTAGGTATAGGACAAAAATCCTTGCTCGTTGACTTAGGTACACACTCAAATGCTAATCAGAATATGGCTATCACCAGGCACACAATGGCTCTAGTCATGATGCCATATTAGCTGACTCCAAACATAAGTGAGGGCACGATATGACAAGTGTCTTGGGGCAATTACTTTTTTCCTTGCACAAGGATTATCACCCTTTCAGAGATGAATCGAGTAGTTTTGTATATGAAGTTTGTTGTTTATGATAGGGCAATCTGTTCAAAACTATCTCCCATAGAATTGCACAAGGAAAAATTGAGGCGTATAGCCCTATGAGTACTCAAATATGTGTAGTCTCACAAGAAAGATTCAAGCGGCTCCGCTCTACACATACCCAAGCATGTTCAAGGAATGATGTCAAAATTGTGAGAACAAAACTGATTCCATCTTTTGAGGCTTTGGCCTATGAGGAAGAAATTATTTATAGTGAGTTGGAAGGGTTGGCATAAAACTTGTCCTCACTTAGGTCATTCCCGAGAGATTTTTTCCTCAACCGGTAGGCCCTCTACTGTTTAATAAACATATAAAGGATTGGCAAGCATAGGATATCTAGATTTCTGATTCTTCAAAAGAAGAAGAGCATACTCTCCTAGTCCATGTCATTTTCTCCCAAAACACTCAAATCAATATTCATTCCCTCAAGCTATTTGAGCTCAATTTAAATGTTCCTAGATTATGAAAGCATTGCATGTGAAAGTGAAGTTTGTTTTGTTCATTTGACCACAGTTCTTAGTGCTTTGATTTGTTCAATAACTATCCCAAAATGAATTAAGTGATGTGTTTGTTCATTGAGCCACAAAATTTAGTGATTTGAGTTTGTTCATTTACTATCCAAAATTGAAATTTAAACAGTGTGTTTTGATTTCTTTGTTTAGTTACTCCATTTTCCTTTCAAGTTTTAAACCAACTTTTGACGTTTTGATTTTCCTTGAAGGAAAAGAGCATACACTTGTACATTTGAGGCCAAATTCTAATGGCCATTTGTTAGATTTGCAACACCTAGTTTTCAAAATTTGACATATGTATCCGTCGGTGTTTTGCATTGCAAATTTTGATGGAAGTAGTAACCGTCGTTCTACCGACATCTAATTCTATCAGAAACTGGCACATGAATACTAAATTTGTTATCGAATTTCTTACATCAGATCTATCAGAACTCTAACAAACCATCTGGGTTTCCTGTAGGGAATTACTGTCAGAACACCCATCAGAGATATAGCAAGCCTGTCGCAATTATCTATCACAAACCATTACTTTCCAACATTTTATCTGTCGAAAGAGCGACAAAACTACAGTGATTGTTCAACAAGTAAACCTGTCAGTGGTATAGCATTCTTGTCACACTAATCTGTCAAAAATCATTTCTCTCCAATATTATATCTATCGAAATAGTGACAGTACGTAATAACATTCTAATAGGATGTCCCATTGGAGGTATAGCACCACTGTCGAAAGCATTTCCATATGTGTCAAAAAAGTGACGGATATGCACATTAAAGATAACAAAGCTCAAGAGACCATCGTAGTTGGTCTCTTTCTTCGGTCCATATTATCATCAGTAATATGGACTGAAGAAAGAGACCAACTATGATGGTCTCTTGAGCTCTGTTATCTTTACTCCTAGCCCATTATTCAGAGATCTCTGCATTAGAAACTGGTCTCAAATGGTGTACATCAAATAGAATAAGCAACCTTATCATTGAGGGAGACTCGTAATTCATCATTAACAAAATTACAAAAGGTGCTTTCCAATCGTGGAGACTTGTAGATTGGATTCCAAGAATCTCGAATCACTTGAAAACATTGGGGGAATATCATCTCCAACATGTTTTTCGAGAAGGTAATAGGGTGGTGGACCTCTTGGAAAATTTGGGGATCGACAACAATGAGGATATGGGATTTGAGTACGATGATCACATGCCAATGAAACTACAGGAGATAATTGTAGAAGACATACGGACGATCACGATAAAAGGCATAGGTTGATGCCAAAGAATGATTGTTTCAATCAGTGGAAGTGGAATATCCTGTGAGATATTTATCATACACTTCCAAGTACAGATTAAAGGTAAATTTCTTCTTAGGGACTGCCGCAGTGATTAGATAGAGTTGAAGGCCACCATCACTCAAGATACAAGTTGTATCATATATAGTACCAAAGGAGATCAATTGGAAATGCCAATGTTAGAGGGAAGGGATCTTTAGCTAGCATGCATGAGAGATATCTGAATTAACCCATGAACAAGTACCTTATGGAAGTCAGTTCAACCTTATCGCAAGATCTCATCAAAGAACTTGCAGTGTGGTCTATTTATATTCCCCTATTTTTGTGTTTCTTCATAAGACTTTGGAAAATCATCTGGGTATAATTTTTTCTTGTAGCAAGGTGGAATCGTTGCAAGAGACCCCAGAGGAGAAAATATAGAGAATTTTTAGCCGGGCAAATGAAAAGGAGCAACTGACAATGGTGGCGATGCTGGGAGGAGACTTTTGGTCCAGAAATCATGTTCATAACGGTGTGTTGGTGACAGAGTTGTTCCAATTGGTTGTTCAAATTTTTAGGCATCCTCTTCATGCGCTCAGACTGGCCTGTAGGATTGTAGAGGAAGACATATATACAGAGGTGGGGACAGCAATGGATAGCATCGACACCCAATTAACAAGTAATGGTCTACTGGGTTATTTTGCAGTGGAGGCAGAAGGCAAGAAGACTTTGATGAAAAAGGCGTGGATAGCCTTCAAAGAAGGTGTTAAGGAGTATGATATGAAGAAGTTTGGAGCCTTTCTTCAAGAAAATGGGAACCTCTTTCTAGAAGAGATAGGAGCTAGGCTGGTAGAGCTTGGTCAGGGAATAATGTATTTATTCCATTGACCACAATTTCTATTCTGCTAATTTAAACTATGTTTTTTGAACTCCTATTTTGGCTAGGTATTTTACTCATTTAGCTAGACATTACAAATGTTAAAATCTAGAATTTGAGTGGATTTGCAATTGTGAAGCCTTAGTAGTTTTTTGTATAATGTTTTAGTTTCACTACATTTTCACAGTCTTAGTAGGGCTTGCAGACCTTATACTTAGATTAGTTTAAGTTGTATCTTTGGTGGCT
Organism: Thuja plicata; assembly: GCA_018584345.1. NCBI lineage: Eukaryota > Viridiplantae > Streptophyta > Pinopsida > Cupressales > Cupressaceae > Thuja > Thuja plicata. The sequence continues at coordinate 1,218,434 of MU224866.1, read as the reverse complement.
TCTAAACTCTGCATAATGTATATCTTATTTATATATATAAATGAAACACTATCGGCTCCAGCCCCTTAATTATAAAAAAAATGGCATCAACAAATTGATAATGAACCCTTCAAACAATAGTTTGTAATATTAATTATATTGAAACTTAAGGTTGATATGTATTGAACTTATTTTTTGGTCTATGATGTATATTGAAGTCTTATTGTGACCTATATATGAAATAAATCAATATTATGTTCTTTAAATTTAGTAGTAGGAATGTTTTCCAGAAATTTTATACAAATTTCTTGTTTTTCAGTGTTAAAAAAGTTGCCAAATTTCCACTAAAGTCTGAGTGATAGAAATTTTTGGAATGTTTGAGTTATTGTCAAATCCAAATTTTTCAACTATGAAGAAAATTATTTACAATCAAGGAAGATAGATAATGACGCCAACCTTACAAGTTTTACAAAACCATTTCTCATAACATAGGAAATTTATTTACAATCAAAGAAGAAAGATAATGATGCCAACCTTACAAGTTTTACAAACTCGCTACTCATAACATAGGCTAGCCAACAGAAGTTGGGTTCTTTGAAAAGATGAAGATAGCAACAAGTATTTAGTACAAAATTCCTATTAAAGAGATCTAACATATTTTCATGCAAGAGAAACACAAATTTTTGTACATCAAAGAAAACTGGATTCAGTCACAATAATAGTAATACATAAATAACAAGAAAAAGAAATAGAATTATATATCTTTTGAGAATGTAAAACAACTAGTGTAGTTAGTTTGTCGATTCAAACAAATTATCATAGCTTTTTACAGTTCCTTGTCAAGGAAAAGAGATAATCTTCGAAGGGACAATGGCTAGCAGTGGAATTTTGTAATTTTATTCTTTTGTAAAGGAAGGATTGACACAAACATCAAGGGTGATCAATCTCCA
>MU224866.1:1179001-1205310 GCA_018584345.1 Thuja plicata | reverse complement strand
AATTTCATTAGAAGATGATGATGGAGATGAGGTGGATGGTGAGGAGACTCTCTAAATGTGGCTAGCAAAAAAACTCAATTATTTAATGGTACATAGTATGTACCTGCACCCCCATGATAGTGACATTGTTTGTATCTATGTGATTCAAATTGCAATCAATAAGCAGGTCTTCCCCTGCACTTATTGATTTTATCGCACATACAAATACATGATTTCTCTCGCGCGTGTAAAATATGCAATTGGGTTTCTTAATAGTTGATAGAGGTCGCGTGCTATTTATAAAACCTACAATATTCCCTGATGCTTTAGGCCTTCCGTCAATGTATATAGGCACTCTTTTACTTTGTTCATTGTCTTTTTGTTGAATATAATTTGTCGAGAGTGCGTACCTATGCATACTTTTTTTATATTGAATAATTCGCATCCAACTTTTGTAATCGTAACAAGGTCCAACATACTCCATCAATTCAACAAAATTGTTGTAAGAGACCTTTATGCCATCCATGTAAAATAGGCCCAAACCATGTATTGATGATGGTGCAATGCGATATATCTTGCCTTTAACACTAAAATTAGTATTTATTCGAGGAAGTTCCTTGGGGACCCATTGTTTCTGTAGATATTGGTACCTAGAGGGCACCTCGATGTCGCCTTTTCTCTCATCATCATAAGAACATGACCCCCCTTGAGAAAGGAAAAATTTCATGCGTTTATTGAATTTCCTTCTAGTCTTTTGACCTCTAGTTGATCTTCCTAATTCAGACATACTACATGACTCACTTTCTTCTTCCATTCCTATATTTCATTTGCTTGAGGAAGATGCATATGAAAAATACCTATTTTCTGCTACATGCACTCCATCAAATGAGAGAGATAGCAAGTAATGCGGGATATTTTGCAAATTTTGAAATACATTAATCTCTATAGGGTGTATTGACTTATACTTGTTGATACATGAGACTGTGTGGGATGCTCGTGAAAGGGGTTTGGATACCTACATATGTAATTCAATATCTTATGTTAGCTAAAAAATTCATGATACATATACTCAAAAACACATAGTAAGTACATTAAAATCCATAAGCATCCCATATGAATTAAAAACATTAAAAGGTACATCACAAATTAATTAGATTAAGCATTGATCACATAACTATACATTTCTATCAAGAAATCAATATTAAATAGATTAAGCAGTGATCACATAACTATACATTTCATTCATGTCATTCATCTTCTTCTTCATCCAACTCATCACCATGATCATCGTTGTCGTTGACATCATCACCACCACCATCATTGTCATCATCGTCATCATCATCATCATCATCATCATCAGCAGAAGCAGTAGCAGCATCAGCATCAGCATCATCATCATCATCATCATCATCATCATCATCAATAGCATCATCATCGTCATCATCTTCTTCTTTTTCAAGAAAATTTACATCAGAAAAATCATCAACGAACTGTTGTTCATGATCATCATCTACATCATCTTCTAATTGTTCGCAATCTTCTTCTTCCATCGCATTATACCTCATCATCCTTCCTCTTGGATCATGTCTAACAAAAAATGACCAAATCAATTTATGTGGAACCTCTAAGTAAAATACCTGCTCACATTGGCTTGGAAGAACATAGGGCTCATCCCCAACTAGCTCAAACCACCTTGTATTAATCATTGGAAATCCATTTTCATGTTCAATAACAGTTCTATCAGAATCATTTTGATTAAGTCGTATCCTATACCATCTGATGATGAAGAGAACTAATATGAAGGAATTAAAGTCACACTCATCCAAAATTCCATAGTATCAATTTTCAGACTCTCGAGGATGTAAATCATTTCTAGATGAAATATTAGTCACTTGAAAGACTACGTTTATCCCAGAATCACAAGTTTTCTTTGTGTCATCCAACTTTTTGATGCAAAATTTATGACCATTTCAAAACATAATCTTGTGGTGTTTGACCTACAAAAATATGTCAAACATGTATAAATTATTGCATTGGTTGTTCATAAATGTACAGGTGATTAACAAATTTATACGTACCTGTAAATCTCTTAAACCATGTGCTAAATCTATTTCCCTTTGCGTAACATTTAGATCTCCATTGCAATGAGCTTCATTAACCAATGAAAACATGGCTTCCCATGTTAATGTGTGACCTAAATGATGGCATCATTCAATCCATACTGTCATTCAATCTTGATTGTTTGCAATATACAAATGTATTACATCCCACTCTCGAGCAGTTGTACAAAAAATAAATAGATGACTTACAACTGATTAATTTTGAAGATTAATAATTAATTAACAACTACAATAACATCTTATAATTTATTACCTCTCACTTTCCTAATTCTACCTTTCCCCGCCAAGTACTCCCCTTTAAATTTTCTAATGGTGTCGAGATCCCAAATGTGATCTATATGGATCTTTGCTGCAAGCTTAGGAAGATATTCAGTAACGTACACCATAGTCTAGTATACCATATATCCCTCCACATAGAAACCTCAGGATGTGCTCTTTGCCAAACTAAAGCCTTCAAAAATTTCAGGTGCCTCTCAACCATCCACATTGACCAACTGTGTACGGGTCTACACAATTCAATCTCCTCAATTTGGTGTATGAGGTAGTGTTCTTGTGCATTGAAAAAGGTTGAGGGTAGACACTTTTGCATTTCACACATTAGATGAGGAATTCTTCTCTTCCAATATTTTATATCTACTTTAAGGATTTCTTTAGATGACAACCACCTACAAGACATTCAAGACACAAAAATATATAAACATGAGACTTTACAATATATACAACAAATTGAACAAATATCATTGCTTACCTCATGTATTTTCCAAGATCATATATCACTTGTTTGATGTTATTGTTGAATTTCTCTAGGAGAGATAGGGGTAGCACACACTGCAACAATTATAAAAATAATCATGTCATTCTTTTCTCATATAATACAATGAGAAGTACATGCAGTTTATAGAATATTATAAATACAAAAGAACATGACTTACCTTGATAAAGTATTCCAATCATGTGTTGTCAACCCTGGCCCAAATTCACTTTTCTTTGATATGGTACTGCTTATGTTCGCAGCAAATCCTGTGAGAAATCAAATTTTTCGTATAACTCCTTCTATGGCATCACTTTGATGCTCTGCTAATAACCAAGGAAGGGCACTTATATTAATTCATTCTCCATTTCTATTTGATACAATGAAATTTTTCATTAGATGATTGGATTTATGAATGTTACTACAAATTTTGACAATTTTTTCTTTGTCATGCCTTCCATCCAATATCTTCCACAATCTCTCTATTACATTCTTTCCAATATGCATAGTATCAAACAAATGCACAATTTGCAGTTGCTTGTAGTAGGGCAACCTACTAAATTTTATGGGATAACATTTTAGTCCCTTTGGAAGGTGCTTAGTAGTATTGCCTTGACCATATTCATGATCATCAATCACATAATCAGCAAACAAAACATAATATAAATATACAAATTCCAAACATAAACCATTAGGTAGAATGGTAGTATCTTGATGATTATTTATATTATATTCCAACTTCCATAGGCGAGGTGTCATGCTCTGTGGCTTAGATGTAGTCTCTTCTTTCCCATTGAAAAGATGGTTTTTGGTAATTCGATAGTTATGATTTTTGTGGAGAAAGTGTCTATGCTCATCAAACACCTGCTTTCCTAAACTTTTTGGATGACGATATTTCATCTTTGGACCACAAACTAGACATACAAATTTTCCCTTTGTTTGAAGAACTTCAAGATAATGATACAAATGGATTAAATATGTTAATTTTTATATTTAGAATTATCATGTGCAACTTGAATTCACTATAACATACCATAAAAATGTGTTAGCCCTGGGGCATCATGTATTGTCCATACAAGCATTGCATGGAATTGAAATTGTTTGTGTCCTATTGGTCTAGAGATGTCATACATATTGAAACCATTCCATAACTCCACCAAATCATTGATAAGAGGCTCAATATATACATTCATATCTTTAACTTGGTATTTACCTAGTTGAATGAACAACAACATTACATAATTATTGTGACCATTTTACTGCAAGATTTATAATTACATGCAAATAACTATTAAATGATCAAATACCTGGAACAATCATTTCCAACATAATGTGCTCCCTCTTTATTGACATCCATAGAGGAATGTTATTGTTGATGACAAAAATAGGCCAAACAAAGTAAACAGATCTTAGCTCCCCAAATAGATTGACACCGTCCGCTGCCAATGAAAGCTTGAGATTTTAAGGTTCTTCGATAAAGTGCGGCCACTTTTCCTCTATGTCCTTAAATGCAAAACCATCCATAGACATTAAAATAATGACATCTTGACTCCTATTGTGTACGGTAATCCATAAATTGTGCCAAGCTACTACACCTAAAAAATCTTTGCAAATGTGGTATAATGGGGATGTAATGATAATGGGGATGTAATGAAGAACCTTGTGAGGCACCTTTTTTGTTATTTGATCTATTTTGTATCTACTCATATGAAATTTAAGACATTCTATTACAAATTCATGTTCTTTATGATAAATATTATGATCATTGGGAGAAGCATCTATTGCTTGATACTCTATTCCAATATCTTTCATAGTGACACATAATTCTCGGTATGAGCGAGGGAGAATATTTGATGGTGGTAACAAAAACTCACCTATCAATCTATAGAAAAAAATATAAGTTCTTAATATTAACAATATTTATGGTACATGTTTCACCCTTTAATTACTATAATGACATATATGACATACCTTAGCATATGTGACATTGTTATGTTGGATAAACCATTCATAACCTTCAAGTTCAATAACAACAATACAGTAGAGAGAAGAGTTGTTTGGGAGCCTTCGTAAAGGGTCATGGCTGCCTTTTCAAGTAGAGGTATATCATGGATGACATCAACATCATCCTGATCATCATCATCAATTGCATCAGTACCAAATGTGTCATGAATCAATGTATTAGTACCATCATCTTCAAATGTGTTATCTAGCGCATGATCATCATCTTCCATGGTATCATAATCTTCAGCTTCAATATTCACACCTCCATGGTCCTCCACTTCCAAAGCCATATTCTCCATATTTGCACCTCCATGGTCCATATCAGGTAATCCCCTGGGGAGGTTGACCTATATAAAAATGATGAACACAAATAAACCATGATAATGATCTCATCATCAAGTGTATTTCATATATATATTAATTGTTAAATAAATATAATGAAAAACTTACAAATTGATGATAATCAAACCCCCCTTCAATGTGACCATTATCCCTACAATGTCTCTTTGCTATTTTGATTAATAATCTTCTAGTGTTTAAGCCCTTACAAATATTGTAGGGACAATAACATTTTCCATCACCTTTTCTTTTCAAGTTAGACCACAATCTATTGATTGTATCCCCATTACCTTCTTCACTTGGATTGTCTGGCATGATCTTTCTTCACTTAGATTATCTACTAGCACTTGCAACAGAAAGGGATGCAAGGGTTATGCCGATAGAAAAGTATGTGTAAGTTAACATACTAGAAGGTAGCTTCTATATATATGATATTGTAATACAAGCTTAAAATGCATACAAAATAAGGAGGATGATGACAATCATCTAAGCACTAGATAGTGTTGTATGTTTCTCAATGCATAATGTTGATGTTTAAGTATAGGTTGAAACTTTTTACTATAAAGAATATAGTCCATTTTAAATGCACGAGACCGGTTGGCTTGTCATTATTTGTGATCATCAAGATTAATAATTATGTAGATGGGTCATGGACATCAATAATATAAACTGCTTGTCTTTTTTCTACCTATTAGAAGAAAAAATTGTACATAAACTCTAATTAAAAAGGCATGGGGTCTAGCCATACACAAATCATAAACAATGAAATAAGAAAGAGCCATAATACATATTGGTGATATAAAGAGAATGCTCATGATATTCACTACTATGTCCAAATTTATCTCTCTCAACTCATCACCATCATCACCACCATTCTTATTTGAATGCTACTCAAAGATATAAGCAATAGGAAAAATGAAAATAAATAGTTACAGTTCTTGTCTTCAAACTAATAAAATATCAAATTATAGAAAACACATGAAAGAAAGTGAAAAAAAATGGTAATTGGACCTAGATTTAAGTGGTATTATGAGGTAACCATATCTTTTGACATATCCAATTTTCTCTCTCTTCACTTCTAACCAAAATTTCAATCAACAAATTAATGTCTCTTGTTTATGCACGTGATTTATTGATTGCATCTCTTTTTTATGCTTGTAAATTGTTGTGGGTGTTATATTCAACAGATATATGATACAAAATGGTTTGCTAAAATTCAGAAGAAGAAAAATGCTCTTGGATAGCACTTAACTGACATAACTATTGCTAAGGCTCAAGCTTAGAAAATGCAAACAATTCTAGAATATGCCATTTATGGTTCCGAGACCAAGGATTTTACATGGTGACTTTGGGTGCATCTAAATTTCATGACGTAATACAAAGTGCCAGATTCATAACTGGGGCAAGGGAAAACTAAAATCAAATACAAAAAGTTACAATCCATAGCCTTGCCTCAAATTAGGCTTTTTTTAATCCATGTAGAATACAATAGAGCCCTAGAATTTATCATGGCATCACATTTTCTCAAACATAACTTTGCAAACTACTAAATTTTTGAATACACTAACAATTATTGATTCGAATTCTGATATCTTGCACATAGATTGGTTTAAAGTTTAACTTTTTTACTGCAATGACTACCATGTTTTAGCATACCCTGCACATACATTGGATTACTAAAGCATAAGGGAAAACTATGGCATAATCATTTTTGAATGAGACAAAATAAAACCAATCTTCTTACGTGTTTTATTCAATCTAATCACAATAAAACAGACAGGTTCAAAATTTTGTAATAGAAGTGATTGTTGCATTTCAACATGGCAACCTAACAGAGAAAAATATCTATAATACTATATGATCCGGAGAAGACAATAAAAAACATGATCACATTACAGAATTGGAAATGCAAGAGTAAGCATATAACACACAACAAAAGAAAATATACATAGAGAGTGAATAGTAGAAGCATACACTACAGTAGCAGGAAAGAGTAGTGAGCTAAGGGTGACAGAAGTATTTTTTTACGCAAACTAAAAGCAAAGGTTGTTGTAATGTCACATTGAAAAAGAAAAAAACAACAGCAAAATCTTTAAGTATTACAAATGGTCAAAGGATGATTGCTAGGGAGACGGAGGGAAGAGAAGATAGAGAGGAGACATAGTATTGTGTGGAGGGGAGGGTGTCATTGCATATTATATCTCTGCCTACATATGGGTGTGATGTGACCCTAGCAAATAGGGCAAGCTTGATGTGGAGGCTATTTTTGCATCCAACCAACCGTCTTAGTCTAATGATTATATGTAATGTTGAATGGATTAAATTCTTTATTCTTGGTAGAAGTGAATGGAAGGAATAGTGTTGGTGTTAGGTTTCATTTATTATTGAATTCAATGGTTTCCAAGATGTGTTAGGGAGTTTGCTCCTTGTTTAATGTTAATTGTTCCTGCACAATCCACTCATACAACAATGAAATGCTATGTGGAAGGGATGGTTGATAGTGTTCCTTGAGGAAGGGGGATTGTGAAAGACTTTTTATCATTGTATTGTGTATTTCCAATATGTTTGGATGCAGGGTAGACTAGGAGAATGAAGGATCACTCACTGATTGCATGATAACCCAGTTTTGAAGGGTCACTGGTTGAGAAGACAGTCAAGGTCCAGATGATTGGGCCATTAGAGGACCCTATTTCTTTGTATTAGTTTCTATTCAAATTGGATGCATGGATTTCTTGTGAATTATCATCTGCTATGTATCATGCAACTGCATCCGTAAATCTGCATATACTTCTCTAGGGTTGTAAGCCACTTAGGGATCAAAATCGTTCTTTGTCCTATTTCCTTTTAACAAAGTCTCAACTATGAATGATACAATACATTTGATGCACTAAGCTATCAATACAAATTGAGCCTAGCTAGAAGCTTACGGGTTGTTCATTTGATAACCACAGTCAACATTTCAAAAAAATTGATATCCTTGAGCACAAGCACCAATAACATCAAATAATGGAGTTAAAGCACGGGCTAGGACACGACACCAGTAGAATGTGGTCATTTCAATGAGCATCTCAGCAATATACAATGGCGTCATTAAACATGCCAGTAATATCATCAAATTTGAATTCAAACATTTCAAAATAGTGAATCGATATCCTTGAGCGCAAGCACCAATAACATCAAATAATAGAGATAAAGCATGGGCTAGGGCAGGACAATAGTAATGCATTCATTTTAAAGACCATTCATGATCAAATAAAATGCAATGCAATGAAGATGAAGAAATCACATACCTTCTCTTGCACTTAGCTTTCACCCGTGTGTTTTCTCCCACTCCTTTTCTCTGCAATCAAAATAAAAATGATTTGGGTGTTTCACTTTTTTTTCATATATACCCCGAAATTGTCAGAATCCTGATGGTCTATTTAAAACCCATCAGAATACCAACACCATCAGGGCCTATTACAAAAAAAAACACCAAATTTATTAAAAAACATTATCCATCAGAAGTTTCTGTCAAAATTTGGCCCCAAATGTAGTAGTGATAATAATCTGGGTGGTTTAACAAGTGACTGAAAAATGTCTTAAATTTGGAAAGCTTGAAACAAGGTTAGTGGTAAATCAACTTTTAAAAACCTACAAACCCACACATTAGCAAAGTCTTCTGCCTTTCCAATAGCAACCTGCAATCACTAGTTAGGTTGTTCAAAGGATCAAAACCACAACTGATTAAAATGTTAGAGGTTAGGCAATGAAGCATGCAAAAATTTTAACTAGATATGATCCTAGAAATCTAGAATGCGATGAAATATACCAGATGTGAGCTTCTATTACCAAATATGACAGAGTGTGACTAGATGCGAGCCTGTACCGGAAATGATCCAGGAATTCCAAGAGGCAATTTTTGAAATACGTGACACAAGCCTAGATTCTACGATGCGATGATTTCTCCCAGATGTGAGCTTTTAGGACCAAAAATGACCATGTTCCAAAAAATTGGGAAGACAAATTAGTGAAAAATGAACTTGAAATGAGGCAAAATCTAAAATCGAGCCCCACGGTGGGCGCCAGAAATGTGTGTTAATTAGTGCACCTATTATCTACAACATGACACTTCAATAGATCATTATATTAGTGGTAAAGCATAAAAAGTAAGGGTTTGAAGTTAATCTAGGAGGATTTTGAAGAATGTCATAATCATGCCCTCAGATTATGCACAAATCAGTGACATATACAACCTAAGAATGGAAGATTTGAATAAAAAACTAATCTAAATGATTAAGAAACATGCATATTATCTCTAAATATGAAGATAATAACAATGCATAACATTAAATCTAAGATACAATATGGATTCACAAGTAATCTAAACAGCATAACAATGCTTTTAACTCTAAAAATTAAAGCCATTTGAGCTCAAAAACTCATTCTATTTATAGAAGAAATGAGGAGAGAGAGGGGGACAAGGGTCATTAATGGAGGTGTAAAAACCATTAATGAGGTGTAACAGGCATTGATGCCAAAGGTATTAATGAGGCATGGGCTTGAGGAATATCCATTAATGATGCATTAATGAGAGAAATTAAGAGGCATGGTGAGGGGTGTAAGTCCAAGCTTGAGAATGTGGACTTAGAGGGAGTCAAGCTTGAGAAAGTTGACTTTCTCAAGTGGGTTGAATTCCTAATCACAAAATTAGGAATGTGACAACATTAGGAAGTGGGTTAGGATAGGATTAAGATTAGGCTTAGGCTTAGCATGGGGGGAATAGGTTGGGATGAGTTTGAACCCAGGGTTAAGGTGGTTGAGATAGGTTAGGTTAGGGTTAAGGGGAATATTAATGAAATGAATTATAATTAATATATTCATTCAAAAATAGGAAAATTAATTATTTAAGTTTTTGATTTCTTTAGATAATTAATTAGGACTATAGCCAATTAATTAGATTAATTTAGGCTAGAAGATGGGCTTTTGCAAGTGATTAGATATAATAGGGATTTATTTAATTCCTTTTTTAAATTAATTACCTTAGCCATGTTTTTATTTGAATTGATTTGAATTGAATTGATTGGATTTGATTGGTTAAGGTGATTAATAAAATTTAGTGATTAAATCACTTAGGAGACTAAATTTGATTCGAATGAATTATGCCAGGTATATTGGGGGTATGATCACACTTACAGAAAATATGGTCTATAGTCATAGCAAACCAAATTAGGGTGGTTACACCTTCTGTAAGACATCTCTGATCTTTAGCTTAGGCCTTGAAACCTTCTCTGAAAGCACTTGAAGCTCTAATACCAATTGTTGGAAATGAGATAAGTAACTGAGAGGGGAGGGGTGAATCAGTTACTCCAAAACAAATTCTTTGTCCCTTCTGATGTCTTAAATACTTTAACATTGCTACTCAGTTAATTAAGATATTCTTCTATAACTCAGGTGTCAAAGCAATCTTTATAATATCTAATGCAATTATACTTTAGAGATTAAGTATAGAAAAATAAAACATAAAAAAATAACATATATACAGGTGACACCAAGATTTAACGTGGAAACCCAATATGGGGAAAACCACCAATGTAACTAGTTGCTATTTTTCACTCTTCTAAAGTGAGCCCTATTAGGAGCCAACCCTATTAAAGGTTACAATAACACACTACTAGGTGTGACCTTGTTAAAGGATTTAATCACCCTGTGAGGAGTGGCCTTGTTAGAGGTCTTCAACACTTCAACATAGAAATGCTACCTTGTGAGAGGATTTATAAAAAGACTGTTAAGTCTACTCTGTTAAGAGATTTTAGATCACTGCTACAATTGTTAGAGAGTAACAATGAATTGAACTATATGTGTAAGCAACTGTCTTTTCTTATTCAGATCTATGTTCTGATTATGACTGGATCCTTGCTGATCATATGTTCTATTGCAGCTTTGAGTGACCTATACTCAATCAGAATCCTATCTGATTTTTCCTTCACTCTTCATATCACATAATTCCAAACTTTTATTTTTTTACTTTTACACTTACATGCATTCAATCCAAACTTGACCTTTCATATATATGGTAAGCCCTGTCAAGTCGACTTTAATAAACTTCTAAATAATAAATCACAATTCAGTCAGCCTCATATAACCAATTAATTATAGAATATAAATCACTGTTAGTCGGTTGTCACTAAATGCCCAAGTGACTTGGTCAACACTGAAATTCTTCAATGCCTTACTGAACTCGGTCAACACTAAAATAACTCATTCTAATCACCAATTGTGCTCGGTCTGAATGTAAACATTTTTGTAACATCACTACATAAGTGTAAATACATGTGTAACATCAATGAAAATACACAATTGAATAATTGTCTTTAACACTTACAAGGTTTCAATTCGCCTTCAGAAGAAGAAGTTACACTTTGGGATAATGTCACCAAACCAAATAAAAAGAAACCAATGACAATTGACTTGGATGTGATAGATGAAGAGTAAAGTTCCACTTGGCACATGATCAATGGGCATAGGGAGGGTAATCGTCATCAAGACTAGTGTAGGTTAGCCTGTATTGGAAAACACTAGGTCTCATAACAACCTCAAGAGGTTACCCAGAATATCTATGGACAAAGGTGCCAACTGCAAAGGATTTGGAATGATTTCAAATCAGCTACTCAAGCGTATTTCTTCCACCGACTGAAAATGTAACTAATTTTTGTCTTTTAGCACTTTTAGATTTTTCCTAGCCATCTGATTCTTGGTGCTTCCTTTCTCTTTAAGGAATCCAAGATGGATAGTGCTCAGTATATATAGAAAGGTGTAGCATATTGTAAAGGATGGTGAATTCGCAACTGTGAGGAAGACTTTTGAATGTTGTCTAGTTTCAAGCTTTTTGTCATTCTAAATGTACTAAGCAGAAATATTTTAATAAAATACAATGGAAGTTCTTGTTTCACATATTTGATGTCTTCTTGTATTTGTGTTTATGTTCTTATGTAATTAAACTATAAGGCACTTGAAATATACTGGCTATAAGGTAACTGTGAAATTATTTTTGTGTTTCTTTCAAGGAGGGAGTAAATCTTACAAGTAGTTTCAGAGGACTAAATATTAGTGTAAGAATCTAATACATGGGTGTGGGAATGAGAAGGTGGTTCGTAAGGCATCTCATCTAAGTCTCATGTGTGTTTCCATTGAGAAATTTCTATGAATTTATATCTCAATTGACTCTTTTCCCTAGATTAGGCACTGGTCTAGATTTTGATTAGTAGTTATCATCATCAACATTAAATATAAACAATCTTTTATATTGGTTTTATTAAGAATATATATGTTTATCATTTGTATTGGAAAATACAAGTAATTTTATTGATTCCTTGGAGAGAGAATCATTAGGTCAACCTGCCTAAGTCTAGAACTCAAATAGAAGAAGGATGAGAATCCTTATGTCACTGGTATTTTCTCTTGTCAAGTTCATGGTCTGGCTTGTTAAGCTCTGCATAAGATTGGCTCTACTCATTTTTAGAACAAGTTATCAGTTGTTGCAGTAAAAGACAGAGACAAATCAGTGTAAACCCTTGATTCACTGTTAAATCTACTAAGAAGTAGTAAACTGTGAAAGGTATACCCGCATGAGTCTATGGAGCTCAAAGAATAAGGGTGATTAAATCATCATCAATTAGACTTTTCCTTGTTTGATTTGAGTCTTTGGAATCATAGATTCAAGCATTGATGCTTAACAAAGGTCAGACAAGAAAAGTATCTAAAAAATGGTGAATCTACTAGGGAAAATGGGTATTAGCAATAGGATTTCCAAACGGTCATAGAGACTAATTATCTGTTGTTCCATTTCTTGATCAGTTTAAGTAGATTTTTCCCATACTTGTGGGTGGTGACTCTATACTCTTTGCATTCTAGTATTTGCATATTGAAAAATTGAAAATTCTTGTCTGATTTAAAATGAGTCGACAAAGAAACACCAGGTCTTACTATAGAGCTAATCCAGAGAAAGATATAGGAGAAGAGCTCCATACACCTAGAAGAAGACAATGATCTAAAAGAGGTGGGTTAATTCATGACTCCCCAAGAGTTTCAAAAGGAAGAGTGGAAACCCCTGTCCCTGAGATATTTTCATCTTCATCTAAAGGTCCTGAGCGTTCAAGGCCAGTTGGACCTTATGTTGCTAACACATCTTTTGACCCTTTCAGAGATGGAGAAATCATTGATGCAGGTTCTTCCCTGCAGAAGAGAATCCACACCAACCAAGAGAGACATCTGCTGCTAAGACTACATCTTATGATTCTAACAAATTCTGTGAGGAGGTCCTATCCTTAAGAAGAAAAAAGTGTGAGAAAGAATCAGAGATAGTAAATGAAATAAAAAGGAGTGAGCAAGAATTGTATGAATTTTTAACTGAAAGAGAAGAGCTCTTGGCAGAGACAAGGAGAAATGAGATTAAGGCTAAAACTCTAAGTGAAGAGGTTAAGGGTCTAGATAAAGGATTTTTTGGTGACCTTGGGGCCTTGAGGAAACAATTTGCGAATAATAGATCTAACTCTAACAAAGATGAGTTTGAAGGAGGACCTGTCATAAGGCAATTGCACTCTCATGAGATTGAGAAAAATGCAAAGCTCAAGAAAAGTGACAAAGATGTCTTTGATAAAGGTAAGCAAAAATTTGTTGGCATAAGTATTAATGAGCCTAAGCAAAGAAAAACTATCCCTAAAGGAATGTCTCAATTTTACATAGAGCTTGAGCAAGCCAGACAATCCAAAGAGGATCTAGCTAAGAAGCTAGAAAAGATGGAGTTAGAGGCTTTTGAAATGAAGATGATGATAGCTTTCTTGCATGCTACTACAAATAATACTGCAAGTATCTCTATGCTAGTTACTACTAGGACACTACAACAGAATTCACTAGGTGGTCTTGGTCCAAATGCTAAACCTTATGGTCCTAATCCAAGCGTTCAAGTCTCTGGTCTAAAGCAAGCGGCCCCTCAACCTATTTAAAATCAAGGAGGTGTAGTAGTCCCAAGTGGAAACAATACTTTGGGAAATTTCCAAAGAAGACCTATCCATTTGGAAAGATACCGACCTCTTTACTTTGATGGCATCCTTGGTCATCCAAACATGATCCCTAATGAGGTAAGAGACTGAATCCCTAGGTTCACATGAAATAATTTTATAACTTGTGAAGAACATTTAAAATATTTCACAGATAATATTACTGATTTTGAAATAGAACATGAAGATGTTATTATGAAGCTTTTTGTTCAGTCCTTGATAGAAGATGCTAGAGATTGGTTTAGGAATTTTCCTAATGATAACATAGAATCTTGGGATAAATTTGTTAGAACTTTTAGGGAATAATATAGAGAACATGTTAACTCTAGTTACATGTTAAATGAATTTAATAACATTAAGAAATTCCCTAATGAAATCATGTCAGATTTCAATAATAGGTTCCAAAAGGCTATGAACAAGTTATTCCAAGTGTTGAGGTTAGATGAGCAAGTATGTCTAACAACATACTTTAATGTTGCTGATGGGAAGATGTCCTACCTTATTAGAGAAAAGAACCCACATACCCTAAGAAAGGATTACAAAACAATAATAGACATTGAGAGTAATAGGCAAGCTTTAGGGAAGATGGGGAAGAGAGAGGATGGTAAGATATGGAAGGACACAAAGGGTCAAACAAACAAACATGTTAAGGAGGATAACAAAGTTTATAAATTGATGAGTGCAGTAAAGGATCTTACTGCTAAAATAGATTTTTTTTAAAAATGACAAAGGTTTTCATGACAACAAGTACCAGTATCAAAGGTATGATAAATAACCAAATCTGGGGGACATGACATATAGAAAAAATTGGAAAGATGGAAAGCCTATCCCTGAAAATCAAGAAAACCAAAAGACAAGAGAAACCCCTGATCCTCTAAAAAGAAATAGGACAAAATATGTGGAGAACACTCCTTGGTGTGTTGCTCGCAACATGCCTCACTCTTATTACCAATGTGTTATAGCCCAATCCCTAGCTGATCAAATGGGGGAAGGAAATGAACGGACAGGCTCAGGACAAGAAGGTACTACTGTCAATATGTCCACTATGAGGAAACCTTATCCTTGGTCTCTAGAAGATAGTGAATCTTTTCAAAATAAAAATAAAAGGAGAGGAAAATACCAACAATACCAAGAGTATCAGCCCCAAGTAGTCTTTGATTCATATGGTGAGGATAGTACTATACCACAAAGGAATATCAATGAAGTTGGAAATGATGAAGACCGTCCCCATTTTAGATTACCTAATGATGAGGGAAAATGATCCTTGACTATAGCAGAAATAAATCAGGAAAGGAGTTCTTATAATTTAAGAAACAAAAGGCTAGAGCCTTGTCAGGGCAAACTTGATTTTGTATTCATCAAGGAAGGTGCTCCACAAGTTTCTGTAGAAACTCCTATTAAGGATATCAAGGAAAATAAAGCTACCAAACAAGCAAAATCTTCTTCTGCCCAAAAATAAAAAGAGGAAGTGAAAATAGAAGAATAGATTGTTGTTGATAAGGCCAAGAAAGGTAAGAAAACAACTAATGTGTTTTCTGAGTTACCTGCATTTTACATGAAGTATACTCTTACTCAAATAAAAGTGTCAGTTTCATTAATGGAAATGTTAAAAATAAAAGAACACAAAGAAGATGCCATGTCAATTTTTAAAGGAATTGATGAAGATGTTCCCATTCCTAACAAGAAGGAGAATAAGAAAAATGAAGTTGTCTCTGACCCAAACTCCCCTATATTGTATATGGATAATATGATTACCCAAGAGCCATCCCAAGTAGACCCATTCTATGTGACTTTGTTAATTAACAACAAGCTTGTAAATAATTTCATGATTGAATCTGGTGCTGCTGTCAATATCATGCCTTATGAAGTAATGAAAGAAGTAGGAATGAGTGTGGACACTTGCTATGGGAGATGTTATGCCATGGAAAATAGAGAAGTCCATATTGTGGGAACTCTACAAGGTGTTGAGGTAAAGATAGAAGTATTTAGTGAGGCCACATACAATATGGATGTGGTGGTTGTGGATACTCAACCCCATTATGGCATGTTGTTGTCAAGACAATGGGAAGCATCAGCAGGGGGCATGTTTAATTGGATCTCTCTTATACCACAATGCCTGTAAATGGGAATGATGTCAAATTTTACAGAGAGCCACATGCACCAGCCACTATTGAAAAGGTTCCAAATGATAGGCTCAATTGTTGTATTGAAGTAGACATGGAGAACTTCAGAATGGAGAAGATCTTTGCAAAATACAGAAAAACTGATCCACTTGTGGATGAATTGTTCACACAACAAAATGGTCTATGGAAGATGTATTTTTATGGAGCTTGTTCAAAGGAAGGATCAGGAGCTGATGTCATTTTCATTTCTCCATCAGGTACCAAATTCAAATATTCCTTCTTATTGTCTTTTTCATGTACACATAACACTGCTGAGTATTAAGCCCTGTGCTTAGGATTAAACATTGCATCAAAACATGATATTAAATGGTTAAACTTTTTGGAGATTCTGAATTGGTAGTAGCCCAGGTTAGATCCAAATATTCTTTGAAGAATGATAGGTTAAAACTATACAAACATGCAGTGTGGGATCAAATAGAACTCTTTGATGCTTTCAACATAAATTGGGTTGAAATATCAAAAAATATTATGGCTGATTTTTTGGCAAATGTTGCTTTAAAAAGTGATGATTCTACTTTGACTGGGGTATCAATTGTGGAAGTCAAAAATAGACCTATAGTGCCTAACAATGTGTATAATTGGAAATTTTTTGAGGATGATCAGGATATCCTTAGATTTGTACATTGTATTGACCATTTTGAGGGTCAAAATGTAGATTGGAATGCATTAGTTGAAGTGGTTGATGGCAAAGACATGGTTTTTGGAAATGAAGTGGTTCAACTGAGTTCAAATCAGATACAAAAAGGGTTAGTGGAAATAGAGGCATTGTTTAATAACCAAGATAACTTTATGTCTAAAAAGAGAAATGCCAAGTTTGGGGACCTTGAAGAGATAAACCTGTGATCAGTGGAAACACCTCAAAATGTATACATTGGAAGGAACTTGGATCCCCATGTGAGAAAAAATTTGATAAAGTTATTAAGAAAACACAAGCAGGTGTTTGCATGGTCTTATGAGGATTTGAAAGCTTATAGAGAAGACCCCTTCCAACATGAAATCCCACTGAAGCCAGAGGTTAAACCATTCAAATAGAAGAAAAGGCCTATTAACCCATTGTTGGCCCCTGAAATGCAACAAGTATTGATGAGATTGAGAGAAGCAGATATTATCTAGCCCATAAGACATTCGACTTGGGTATCTTACTTGGTCCCAGTCAGGAAGAAAAATGGGGACATAAGGCTGTGTGTAGACTTTATAAATTTGCAGCTAGCATCTCTTAAAGATAATTACTCTTTGCCAAATATGGAGGCAATGTTGCATAAAGTCACTGGAATGTGACTTATTGTCCATGATGGATGGTTTGTCTGGCTACAATCAAGTACTAGTCAAGGAATCATAGTAGTTTAAGAGTGCATTTACAACCCCTTGGGGAACTTATGTATACATCAGGATGTCTTTTGGTCTAATGAACGTAGGAGGAACATTCCAACGAGCCACGGATGTTGCTTTCAAGGAGTTTATTGATTTATTTATGGTTATTTATTAGAATTATTTGACAACATATTATAAGGAAGCAAAGGATCATTGTGATCACTTAGAAAAGGTATTCATTAAAGCTATGGAATATAAAGTGTCCTTAAACCCTAAAAAGTGCCAGTTTGCAGTAACAGAGGGGAAGTTACTAGGGCACATTGTATCAAAAGGAGTAAGGGTTGACCCTGAGAGGGTAGAAGCAATACAAAAGGTCCTTGCCCCTAATAATGTCAAAGGAGTGCAGTCTTTCTTAGGAAAGATAAATTTTGTCAGGAGGTTTATTATCAATTTTGCAGAAATTATCAAACCAATAATAAAATTCCTTAAGAAAGATGCTAAGTTCCAGTGGGATAATGAGGCACAAGTTTCCTTTGACAAGATCAAGAAAGAAATTCAGGAATCCCATGTCTTAAGGTCTCCTGATTACAGTAAACCTTTATCACTCTTCTCCTTTGCATCTTTCCATACAATAGTTGTTGTACTATTGCAAAAGGTGGGGAAGGACATGAACATCCTATTGCCTTTTACAAAAAATCACTCCAAGCTGTAGAATTGAACTGAGGTAATGAAGAAACAAACATGTGCACTAGGAAAGGTTCTCAAATAATTTAGGCCTTACCTTGTTTTCTCAAAGGTGATAGCATATGTGCCCCATGCAACTGTAAAAGATATTCTTACCCAATTAGAAGTCACTGGGAAAATATGTAAATGGATAAACAGGGTCCAAGAATTCAATATAGAGATCCATATCACAAAACTAGTAAGAGAACTGGGCTTATCCAAGCTCATGACAAAAGAGAATATAGATTTAGTGCAAGTTAACAATATGGAGTTGCGAGAATTGACAATCACTAGCATTGAAAGACAGCCATTGTATTCTGATATTGTATACTTCCTCAAGAATTCCAAGTGCCCTGACATTATGAGTGATAATCAAAAGAGGACTATAAGGTTACAATATCATAAATACACCTTAGTATAGGGAGAATCATACTGGAAATAGTAGAGATGGTGTCCTCTTTCTATGTCTGGATAAAAGGCAAGCAATTTTTTTTTTGAAAGAAATGCATGCAGGATTGTGTGGAGGACATTTCTCTTCTAAGACAACTACCCATAAAATTCTGAAAGATGCCTACTATTGGCCCTATATTTTTAAGGACTCTTTTAGTTTTGTGTAAAAATGTGAACTTGTCAAAGATTTTATTCAAAGTTAAAAAATTTAGGAGCTCTGTTGTTAAATCCAATACAAGCTCAGGATCCTTTTACTATGTGGGGAATTGACTTCATTGGATAATTTGCAGAAAATTCCAGTGGTGGACATAGAGGGATCTTGGTTGCTACAGATTAATTCACAAAATAGATTGAATCAATTCCTAAAAAAGGAGCAACCAGTAAAGTTGTCATTGATTTCTTGATGGAGAATGTCTTGAATAGATTTTTTGTCCCTTTGAAGTTGGTAACCGATAATGCAAAGTGTTTCAGATCTATAGAGTTTCAAGAGTTCTGTGATGAAAATGGAATAGTCATATCTTATTCTTCCCCATATCATCTACAAGCAAATGGACAGGTAGAATCAAGCAACAAGAGCATTCTACAAATCTTGAAGAAGACCTTAGAATCACATAAAAGGGAATGTCATTCAAAATTGAAGTTGGCTTTGTGGGCTGACAGAGTGACAATCAAGGTGGCCACTAGTAAAGCACCCTTTTAATTAGTGTATGGAGTACATGCTAGGTTTCCTATGAATAATTTGTTGCTTGTTTACGAGTTTATCATGGATCAAGAACTAGAAGTGAGTGATGCTTTACAAGATAGAATGATCCAATTGATTGAGCTTGATGAAAACAGAAGCAAAGGACAAAGGAAAAACATAAAGAATCAGCAAAAAATGAAATACTTGTTTGATAAAAGGGATATTACTAGGAAATTCTAGCCAAATAACATGGTATTACAATGGAATTCCAGGGTTGAAGATAACGAAAAACATAAGAAATTTGAGTATTTATGGTTGGGCCCCTTTATCATTCACCAAGCTTTTGGAAAAGATTCATATCTTCTAAATAATATGGATGGTGAGGTGCTTGAATTTCTAGTGCATGGACAATTCTTAAAACCTTTCTTCAATTGATTTTGTTTTCCATGCACAGTAGTTTTGTATTATATGTATAGGTGAGCTTGATTTATGTTGTGTGTTTTCTTTTACAGTAGGTTGTTAGTGTGGTAGTGGTATACCTCCTAGAGATTTGTAATTCTTGCTATGAACTTGTATTCAAGCATCCTCAGATAGAGCCATTGTTGGGACTATTTTGTATTTTTCTAAGTCTTGCTAAAAGTCTTGGTTCCCAGTGTCAGTTTTTTACTCAGGATCCAATACAAGCTTAGGATCCTTTTACTATGTTGGCTATTCAATTTTGTAAAAATGACTAAGTCCACGATGCAGTTAACAGGGTACAGTCAGACAATTTTGATCAGGGAGCACCATATGCATTGAACTATGCTATGTGAGCTTAGAGGAGTGTACCATGGGATGTAATAGAACTTCAGTTAAGGTATCTTGGATTTTGGATTTTTCTAGATAGAGTTCAATCTGTTTAAGTTACGTGAAGACATTACAATAGCGATATAGGGTAGATGAATGGTTGCGATGATTAAGGGAGTATTTTCTGGAATCCAAAAGTGCTACTTTGCATTTGGCTTAGGTCCTACCCTATTTTTGTTGATGTATGATCGCCGACTATGTATTTTCTATTTGGTTAAGTGTTAGACACATTTTGTGACGTTCTTATGAGCCGACTGGAAGAATATTTTAAGATTGAGTATATAAGTAAAGTTGTTTTATGATGCGAAGATAGATGTGGAATGTGTAGATGCATTGCGATGTCATAATCAGATAGAAGATGATGCAAGATATAACTGGGACTACTTAAGCATAATAGATGCTAGTATTTTTCATATTGATAAATCATTGTAACAGGACAATTTTTCTTTGTAAGAGCAATGTGCTCATTGTATAACCCTAACAAGGTTTCTATCCTTTAACAGGGATATGTACTAAATGTAATATTTAGCTCCTAACAAGGCTAGGTCTCCTAGCAGGGACACTTTACTTCTTAGTGTATCATTTATGGGTATCATCCCCACTGGGGTTTTACCTTGGCCAGGGTTTCCTCATGAACAAATTATGGTGTTATGAGTTGTCTACTTTATGTGCATGTTCTTATTATTTTAGTACTTACATAGTTAAGTTTGAATTGGTTACATTTGTTTTTAAAGTGTTGTAATACTGATTCACCCCCCCCCTCCCCCCCTCAGTATTACTTAATCCTAACAATTGGTATCAGAGTGTGTGGCCCTTGGAGAGAAATCCTAATAGCTTAAGGGAGATCTAGATGGATTCAAGCAGTTTGGAAAATAACTTTGAGACAACACTTGAAGACCTTGATAAAGAAAAGGATGATAATGCTGAGTTGAAATTCAAATTGAGAAAAGTTGAGGGATTCATAAAGAAGCTTAAGGAACAGCTTGAACTTTCCAGGAACCAAAGACAAGATCTTATCAATAAACTCCAGAATGAACATGATAGTGATACATCTAATCAAATTAAGAAGATTGAAAAATACAAAGAGACATTGAAGCATGAATGCAAAGATACCACTATTCAGATGGCTAAAGAAATACAACAAGGGAAAGATGAAAAGGTAAAAATTGAATAAATCTTGAAGAATGTGAATGTGCAGATGGGAAAGATGCAGTTTGAACTTGATGATTATAGGATCAAGTATCATGAATTAGAGAAATACAACTAAATCATTAAGGGAGAACTTGTTGATGCAAATAATCACATTGAAAAACTTCATGCAAGAAGTGACAAGATTGATGAACAGAGGGAAAGACAAAATCCTAAAGGTGACATGAATGAAGTTGGATTTGATATAGCTGAATGCTCTAATTCTCAAGAAATATAGTATGAAGGAAAATTAGTTGAGATACCTATTCAACAGGAAGATCCTATACAGCAAGAGCAACCAAGAGAACAGTACACACCTTTCAGAGGAAGATTCTTTGGATGTAAAAAGTTGGTCACATGAAGAGGGATTATAGAGTTAAGGCTCCTTACAAGACTTTTTATGGTTATTTCTTCAATTGATATGAATATGGACACAAGAAGATAGAATGTAGAAAACCTGATCAATCACACACAAAACAAGATTACATTAGAGAAGAAACAACAACTAAGATTACATGTTTAAGTGCAACAACTTTGGACTCATCGCAAGGAACTGTAGGTTGCAGGTTAATCAAAACTGATCATCCCCTACATGTATAAATGTAACAATCAAGGACATATAGCAAATTTTTGTATGTATAATGGTGTTGCAAGCAACCAAAGACCACCACCTATTGTTGTAAATAAAAATGTTGGTGATGTTGGAAAAATCAGGGCAGAGTATATGGAAGAGTTTGACAGTCAATTTGTGAAGGAGAGTGGTAAAGTATTGAAAGTGAAGGAACAGAGTGAGCCTAAGGTTCAAGGAGATTCAGTAGATGTTTTTGAACCCTCTCTTGATGTTTCTACTTCAACCTAAATGGCCAAGCATGGACTTAGGGGGATCTTTGGAGATATAACATAAATCAATCAAGACCCTATATATGCAGAATAAGTTTTTATGAGGTTATGGACAATAAATATGTTTGGTATTGAGTGTCTATCTGAGATCGCTTGGTTGTAGGCACTAAATGGAATGATCGCCAGAAATTTAGATGACTGGATCATTTGTAGGCTTATAAGTTCATTGGGAAATGTGTCAATCTGTGCATAGCGAAGTATAAGTTTATTCAATTAGACATCTCTATTCACAATTCAAGTAGAGTTGAAGGAGACTAGAGGAACAATCAGAGAGGCTAGGGAATTTTTGTGATCATTGAGCGTGCATACCCTGATTCAAGGTATTTTGATCACCTGTGAGATTTTGATTACTATGGATACTTCATTTATTTTTTATGTTAGTGAAAGACCAAGGTACAAAATGAAAAAACATCCTTACAAATCCAATGAAGATGATCCCGAAGGTGCATTTTTGCAAACACCCTACGACGTGCTTCATATGGAAGACATTAGGGCATACATTCACTGCAAGTATGAGTCACTGGGAGACTTTGAGATCTTCAAAGAGATGAAAGACATGATCAAGGAGGATGGGAAATGGAAGGATGAGTTCGCTCATTCAGAGAACCTCAGTATTATGTGAATGGAAAAACTCTGTGAGTTTGACGAAGAAGAATGGATAAAGATTGTTCTTAGCAGAGTGCATGATCAATTTCTATGGATAGGTGAGTAGCCTGTTAAGATTACCAGCAAGATGATCCATAATATAACATGATTGGACAATTCTGACATTATCCCTGTTGTGGAGAAGAATACAAAAAAAAAGGTACAAACCCTAATACACTCTAGATAGGATAAAAGGGCAATGACCATAGCCGACATCTTTCAGCAAGATGTGAGGTTGGTTTCTATGATTTTAGGGTATAAAATTCATTACTGCAGCTGACCTGACTCAATTTCTACTAGAGTCATAATGATGGCCTATAAGATGACAAAGGAGAATGTTAGGTATAATTTGTGTGAAGTTCTCAGATAGAAATTCTTGGAGAATGTCAAGAAAATTAAGTGAGACAAATCAAAGGCATTCAAGTTTGGATCATTGTTAATACATATCTACATTCATATAGTTCATAAATTTCCTAGAATGTTCTCTAGGGCATGTAAAGATAGTGAACCTACTAGAATTCAAACTACAAACAGTTATAGGAGATAGAATAGGACTTGGGTAGACGAAGAGTTATTTTCTATGTTAAAAATTCTACAAAGACAAATGAAGGAAAGAGTACGAGTACTTGAAGAAATTGTTGAGAAATACAAGGATACAATCTGTTTCATGGTTGAAACTGGTTGTGTATGCTTCGAGACAGTAGTACCCAGAATAAGTGGAGTTACCCTATGGGATATGAGGTTAGTGCAGAATTTCTAACTATGCAAGTAGAACATGTATTATCTTCTGAGACTGATCCTTCTGAAGAACGATGGGAATATGTGAAGAAAAATCAGCCAAGATCAAAG
Organism: Thuja plicata; assembly: GCA_018584345.1. NCBI lineage: Eukaryota > Viridiplantae > Streptophyta > Pinopsida > Cupressales > Cupressaceae > Thuja > Thuja plicata. The sequence continues at coordinate 1,181,302 of MU224866.1, read as the reverse complement.
AAGAGTATACCAGAGCAACAAGGAGGAGAAAAGTTAAGAATGTAGTTGACTATCTTGTATCAAAGGCAGGTTTTACCAAAGATGAAATGAAATAAGTAAGGAAAAGGATGACAGAAGGTGTTTCTAGTTTGGCGAGCACTACTCCTGAAGCCCTTCCACCTCTAGAAACTGAAAAGGTTACTAGTCCACCTTGTACTATGATTGATGTACCTAATACTACACCTACACCACCCAAGAGGACATTGCAGGAAAAGAAAATAATAGAGATCCCTATAAAAAGCACAAGGTCCTCCCAAAAGATTTCACCACCTAAAAGATAGAGGATTGTTGTAGAAGAGAAGGAAGTAGAGGAAAAGAAAGTAAAAGAGAAGAAAATAGAGGAAATACATCTTTGGAAACCAGATCTAAAGATGTTGGCAAAAAGAATTGTCGATTAAGAAAAGCTCAATCAACTACCCAAGTATTATGAGAGGTATGATGAGAAAGATGAGATTCTGATTGAAGATTTTTTCATAGATCATATTCTTGTATTAAAAAAAAATCTATTTGAAATTGAAGGTAGTATTCCTAAGGAGTTGTATGAGAAATTTGAAATAAGGAAACAATTAGTGTGTGCTAAAATGTTGACACACTTCTATGAGTCATTATATTCAAGATTTCTCAAGAATGAGGTCTCAAATGGCGACTCATAGCTCCCTATTCATGGAGTGCAAGGATTTGTGATGAAGGCCCTCAGTTTAGACTTAGTCATGCCCATGCAAGTACACCATGAAATGAGAGATTCAAAGAGGAAGAGAAAGAATTCTATTCTCCGTGATCATCAAATATGTATTGCAAATGAAAATGGAAGCTATTCTATATGATAACAATGCATGAAAAGAAATATGCAAACTAATCTATATGATAACAATGCATGAAAGGAAATATGCAAACTAATCTATGAAGGACATATGAATCTAAATTAACATGAATCTACTCTAAATGGATTTCCATTTATGCATGAGAGAAGAAGACAAGAAGAAGAGAAGTTGCATGGTTCAAGATCAAATGCTCAAACTCTCCTCCAAAATTGCTCTCCAAACCTGCAATATAACAATAACATGAAAAATTGATATCTCTCAAATGAGAAGGAGAGGGCTCCTTATAAAGGTAAGTGTGGAGAGGAATGCATCCTAAAGAGCAATGTAGGATAAATCCCTAAAAGGAAAGTGAGAGGAAAAATCCCACCACTTAGGAATATGTGTGGAGAAAAAGGAGTTTTATTTATTTTTTATTTGATTTATTTGCTTTTTTCATCAAAAAGAGAGCTTTAAGTGGCGATTTTATTTATTTAATTAGAAGAGGGATTTTTATTTTAATTAAATAAGCTTATTTTATTTAATTCAAAGGGGTGTTTTCTTTTAATTAAATAAGATTATGGATAAAATGATCAAACCTTAGGAAATATTGAAATAATTGAATTAATTATGATTTGATCAAGGAAATTGATTTGAATTGAAAATATTGCAAGGCATTGATTCAGTAAATTGATAAATTGATTTCATCATTTGATAAATTGAAGAATGGGGGCCCATAATCTAGGCGACCATTTTTAGGGTGCATACATTTGCCCCTCTTTGACTAATGTGTGATCTTTATGGGAACACATGTAGTCAAAGAATGCAGTTGAAGTGTGATATTGATTTGGGATCACAAAACAACACAGACATGTGATCGACGGACAGGAACACATCAGGACAAAGATAAGCTATTTGAAAAAGACAAGGTCAACACCCTAGTAAATATGTAATTGACATGTCCAAGATAAGAATCTCAAGCAAGGTTGCCCCAAGCAGAGAAATTGATAGGATTGATAAAGTTGAATCAAGGATTGAAGTTTGATAGGTACTACCCCCTCGTGATAAAAATCAAAATGAGATAAAGGAGAAACAACAAATTGAAAAATTTGATCAAATTGAACTAAAGATAAGGTTCTTGATGTACGATGAAAGATATATGATCACAGAACCAAGGTAGATCATCAAGCAAGAAATATTATGCCCCAAGGTTGAATTAGAAGAAAAGAAGTGGGGTGAAAGCGAATGGAAGATAGAAGTTTGGAAGAGGTGGAAATAAATGGAGAGAAGTAAGAGAATTCGCCTTAAGAGAGAGAATGCCCCCAAAAACAATCAACGGTTTAAGATAGAAAATTTTGATTGAGATCACGAAAGAAGATAAGGAAATGAAGATCAAACATGACCATAGTTGATTAAAAGTCCACAAGAAAGATGAAGGAAAACCCTCGCAAACTCATAATGCAGC
>MU224866.1:1131253-1178924 GCA_018584345.1 Thuja plicata | reverse complement strand
AAGGAACTTATTTTCATCATTGGGCCATTATTAATGGACATCAGAAAATCACACAATCATCACTAGTCACAAGCGCAACTATGAAGATATGAATGTGATTTATATCGGATTGGAATGTGGAAAGATTATAACATAAGCATCAAATACATAAAGGTCAAGATGACTTCGATGTTAGCTTACCCAATTTAATGTAGCAAAACCACGCTCGCATCAAGGCATAGATGCCAGGATGACCAGAAGAACAGTTGTGCAAAAAAATAGTCAAGGATGAAGCCTCAAATCTCCTAAGTGTTTCAAGGGAACAACAAGAGACACTAAAGAGGTTCAAAACCACACCCACAATTAGAAAGAAAATAAAAACATGCCCCATGCCCCAAGTCCTCTAGCTATGCATCCCGGAGAGACTTATTAGACAAGGGAACTCAACAAAAATCAATAACAGTCAGCACACAAAGAAAATATCATGACATAGTTCAAGCATTAAGTGTTGTGTTTAAAAATTTAAGTGTGTCAACTGATACTGATTTATGAGGATAAGGATCAAATGCTTGCAAGTAGGTCACATGACAAAACTGGGTAAGACGAAACCGACAAGTGTTGAAAAACACTCGATGTCAGGGGTTGTGTTGAAAAACATAATTGGGGTGGTGTTGAAAAACACCATTTGTGAGATTTCCTAAAGACTAATGCATCCAAGAGACCAAAGCTAACACAGTTATGCCTCCTAGAAAAATACAAAGACCAATTCCAGACCAAGGCAACAAGGACAAGGCATGATGGAGAAAGGCTAAGTGTCGAGGACTCGCACTCAGAAATAGGGGTGCAAAGGCCTCAAGTAGCACCCATTTCCAGGTTTTCATCACTTGGATTTTATTGAAATTTTCTGCTACCAAGGCGCCTATTTCCAGGTTTTCACCAAGGCACTTTTTCTTTTTTTTTTGAATTTTTGATTTTTTTGTATTTTTGGAATATATAATTTTTTTGGAGATACATCAAAGCACCCATTGCTAGGTTTTCACTAAGATGATCATTTTTTTAGGACATTTTTTTATTTTTAGCATTTTTGACAATATATCATTTTTTGGATTTTTTTAGGATCAATAATTATGTACAAAGGATGCCCCAAACAGAATGGGCATCATGGATAGAACTTCTTTAGGTGCAAGACATTGATAGGATTAGAGAGCTTCTCTCCCTCTACTATAGACAATAAATAAGCACTGACCCAAAATTTGTTGTAATGATGTAAGGTCCAAGCCAATTAGGTTTAAATTTTCCCTTTTGATCTCTCTATTGTTGATTCTTAGGATTTTCACGTAGGACAAGATCTCCCACTTGGAACTCTCTAGGGAAAACCTTTTTGTTGAAGGCTTTGGACATGCGCTTTTGATAAACCCTCATATGGTCAAATGATGCTTGAAGTGTTTCATCTAAAAGTTCTAACTCTTGAAGTCTCATGACACGGTAGTCTTCATCTGTAACTAGACCTTTGAGGGAAACACTAAGTGAAGGAATCTCAACCTCCAAAGGTAACACTACTTCAGTGCCATATGCAAGGGCAAAAGGAGTGGCCCTAGTAGGAGCATGAATACTCTTTCTATGGGCCCACAAAGCCAGATTTATCTGTAAGTGCCAATCTCTACCATTCTTACAGACTGTTCTATGTAGGATTTTAAGAATGGTTTTGTTTGATGCCTCTGCTTGACCATTTCCTTGTGGGAAGTAGATGGAGGACCAATGTTGTTTAATCTTGAATTTCTTGCAGAGTTGTTTAAGGTTCTTATTTTTGAACTGGCCTCCAAATTCAATGATAATCTCGGAAGGTGCTCCATATCGACAGATGATATGGTTTAGAATGAATAGAGAGACTCTATTGCCCGAGGCAACAAAAAGTGGGACAACTTCTACCCATTTAGTGAAGTAATCTGTAGTAGTGATAATAAACTCGTGTCCACCTAATGAGTTGGGATGAATCTTCCCAACAAGATCAAAGGCCCAGCGCTAAAATGGCCAATGAGATATAGAAGGAATGAGCTCCCTTCCTGGAGCATGTATCAGGTTACCATGTTTTTGACACTTTTCACATGACTTTTCAAAAGCTACTACATCAATCTGCATCGTAGGCCAATAGTACCCCACCCTAAGCAACCTTCGAGCCATGGAAAGACCATTGGAATGTCCCCCACAGATTCCCTCGTGGATATCAACTAAGGCTTGGTTGGATTATTCCTTTTCTAAGCATCTAAGAAGTGTTCCATCTAGACCCCTCCTATACAAATCACCAGAGATAAGGGAATGGTGAGAGGTGTTTCAGGTAAGGTTTCTACATTTAGATCGGTTAAAGGTTTCAGGTATAATGTCATCACGAAGGTATGAGTAAATGGCACCATAACGGGATGACTCACGACCAAAAAGGGTACAAATGACATGGATTTCTTGGGAGTCATAGATAGGGTGATGTAGCTCTTCCACCAAGAATTCAAATCTAGATTCATGTTGCTCTAACTGAAGGAGTGAAGCAAGTGTAGCCATAGCATCAACTGCTTTGTTTTATGCTCTAGGGATTTGCTAAAACGTGACAAAGGTGAAGTATCATTTCAAGGAATCAAACATTTGTTTGTAAGGTGCCAATTTCTCATTTTTTGTTTGATATTCATCATTAACTTGGTTGATTATCAGCTGTGAATCCTCATAGATGTGTAACTCTGTGATTCTCCATTATATTTCCATCTTAAGTCCATTTGTTAAATCTTCATACTCAACAATGTCGTTTGTACATAGGAACAATAATTTATAAGACTTAGGGATTGTGTACCCATGAGGAGAAACAAAAAACACACCAGCTCCTAAACTGTTTTGCATAAAGGATCCATCAAAGAACATCTTCCATGTTCTCTTAGTCAGATACATGAGGTACTCATCTGGGAAGTCAACTTGAATAGGTGCATTATCTTGTATTGGGAAGTCAGCCAATTGATCTACTATGGCTTGTCCTTTGATTGCTTTTCGCTCAATATACTCTATGTCAAACTCTGAAAGGATCATCATCCATTTAGCAAGTCTACCTGTGAGAGCAACCTTACCTAGCAAATACTTGAGTGGAACTTTATTTTCTATGAGGTGTATAGTGTGTGCAAGCATGTAATGTTGCAACTTTTGGGAAGCAAACACAACTGCAAGACAAGCTTTCTCAATGTTGGTGTAGTTAACCTCATATGAAACAAGAGTATGGCTAATGTAGTATATTTCTCTTTCTTTCCCATTTTCATCAAGTTGAGCTGGTAATGCCCCCAAGGAAGATTTTGTCACTGAAATGTACAGAATAAGTGGTTTCCCTGGGATAGGAGGCATTAAAATGGGAGGATTTTCCAAGTATTTATTGATTTGATCTATACTCTTTTGACAATCCTCATTCCAAACATATTTGACTCCTTTGTGTAAGTTCTTGTTGAAGGGTTGAGATCTTTCTGCCAATTATGAAATGAATCTCCTTATAGATTGAAGATGTCCTTGAAGACTCCTCATTTGACTAATGTTTCTAGGAGGTGGGATATCTATGATTTCTTGGACTTTTTCAAGGTCTACCTCTATTCCTTTTGCTGAAATGATGAATCTGAGTAGTTTTCCAGAGGTGACTCCAAATGCACACTTTTTAGGATCTAACCTTAGTTTAAATTGTTCCATGTGATCTAGAATGACTTCTAAATCATCTAAGTGTGTGTCTCTTTTCTTAGATTTTTCCAAGGTGTCATCCACATAATCTTCCATGTTTTTATGCATCATGTCATGAAAAATGGTTGTCATAGCTCGTTGATAGGTGGATCCTGCATTTTTTAATTCAAAAGGCATAACATTCCAACAATAGGTACTCGATGCACAAGTGAATGCAGTATTTTCTTGATCTTCAAGAGCTATCTTAATCTGATTGTATCTGGAAAAACCATCCATCAAGGAATAAATCTCATAACCCATAGTCATATCCACTATCATGTCTATATTGGGAAGTGTAAAGTCATCCTTTGGGAATGCTCTATTGACATCTTTGAAATCTATGCAAACTCAAATGGATTTGTCATGTTTGAAAACTGGTACAATGTTTAATATCCATTCAGCATAGGCAATAGCTCTTATGAATCTTGCACCAAGGAGTTTCTCCAATTCTACTTTGACTAGGAGAGCTATATGAGGATGCATCTTTCTCAATTTTTGTTTAACTGGTTTGACACCTAGAGCTATGGACAAGTGATGCATGATAAGATTAATGTCCAACCCTGGCATATCTGAATAAGTCCACGCAAATTTGATCTTCTTTTTCTGTAAGAACTTAGTGTAAGCTTCTTTTTCTTGTGGTGACAAGGACTCAACCAAGTGTACTATCTGTGGAGCCTCATTTGTACCCAAATTGACTGCATGTGTTGGTTCAATAAGCACTGAAGATCTATCTTGAAAGGAGCTAGGGAGACAATCAAGTACCTCATCCTTAGGTGCCTCAAAGAGGTTTTCACCCTTGGATATGCCATTTCTTTTTACTTTTTTCAGTTTTTACACCGCCACACAGTGGTTTTCACCATCAGAACTCCTATTCTTTTGATTTTATTTTCTTTTTATTTTTTGACTAAGGTACTTGATGTCTAGCTCTATCATGTTGGTAGTTGATTCACTGGTGGACGAGACCATGGGTTCAATGGAATTTAGGTAAGTTGTTATCTCATAATCATTTTGAAATGTTAATAGTTCAGGTTCTTGATAGCGTTGGGACCAATCAATGAGGTTGGGATGAACAAGAGGCAAGTCAAAGACTGGTTCAAGGTTATAAATATGAATGATATTATCGTTGGTGACCGAAGAGTCAGAGTCTGTCAAGTATCCTTCTAAGCTACCCAAATCAAGATTCATCCTAACAAGCGAAGAATCATCCACTAAGGTAGCACATGGTTTTGAATCCTCTAATCCTACACGTGACTCATTGGCTACCTCAGGTTGAGAAATATAATTGTGGATAACATCAATATCCATATCAACTATAGAAGGCTCTGAGAAGGAGTCCCATTCATACTCATATGAACTTGTGTTTGAATTGGGACTAGGATGTTTACACCATGAAGGTTTGGGACCTCTTGATGTGGAAGGTCTAGTGTCATCAAGGGTAACACCTTCTCTTCCCATTAAACGAACAAGATTCTTTTGTTGACGTTCTCTTAAAGGATCTTCTACATCTGATTCATCTTTTTCTAAAGTTGCAACTGACGCATGAGTGACTGGAATATTTGAATCTCCCCATAGGAGATTAGTGGAAGGGACATGTCTTGCTGATTTGTCAAACTAGGTACGTATTCTGGTTCATCCTCACTATCTGACTTATCAAGGATAGGAGTAGTGTGCTTGTTGTAATTCATGAATCCTAGGCCAACCATCTTCTTAGACTTGCATCCAAAAAGAGCATGATCAAGAGGTTCAGCCCTAGCATCCAATCTGTGATTAAGAGGGCCATGTCCAGGATAGCCCATCTGTTTGACAAAATTATACCCTCTTCCATAAGCCTTAGGAGAGGGAGAGAAGTTCTCATTGTGCATGTATTTCTCTTCTCTATAAATCCAGTCTCTAACAAACTTCTCCTCTTTCTCATCTTGAATAGGCACTGAGGACTCTACAAACGTGCCAAATAAAGTCATAGTTGAAGAGGAAGGTCTCTTTTCTTATGAAGGCTTTCCATAAGACCTGGGTGAAACTGGTAGTGTTGTGAGGGAGTTGAGTTAATACCCCCCATGCCAAGATCTACTGACTTGAGCTTGTCTTTACATTTAGCTAAGGTTGCATCGAAGTCTCCTGCTTCTCTATTGAGGGGAACATGAGTTCCTACTAAAATTGAGTTAATAGATAAAGTGTTATCCCCAGATATACAAATCTCTATTCTATTATAGGGGAAATTAACACACTGATGATAGGTAGATGACACCACTTGCGTAATCCACGGTCTACCAAGTAAGATATTATATGCAAGGGACCTATCAAACTTCAATCCTTGATTCAGCTTTATCAATCCTATCAATTTCTCCACTTGGGGCAACCTTGCTTGAGATTCTTATCTTGGACATTTTAGGGTGCATACAATTAGCACTCACAAAAGATGATCAAATAAGAAGGAATTACATGGATGATATGATACTAGTTGTCTCATATGATGAACATGAGAGGATATTGAAAGCTATAAAACCCCTGCTGAGAATAAAAGCAAGTTTAATAAATATTATGGGGAGGAGGTATGATGAGGTCATAGAGGACACACATAAATTTGTTGATAAGGTACTAGGGGAGACAAAACCTGAGAATCCTTTACCTCCTAATTTCAAGGCTACTAAGCCCAAAACTATTCTAAGAGGGGAGGCCTCCAAACCTACAAAAATGAACTTTGATTCACCTAAGGATGGAGATGATAGCAGTCAATTTTTCAGTACAGTCAAGCAACCAGACTTCTTTGTTGTTGGTGTGCATGTGTCTTTGGACAATTCATAGGATATAAGTGACCCTTTTCAAGAGAATACAGATACTATTATTGATGTACATAGGAGTTTTGAACTGAGTGCAGTCAATCTGACTGAGACCAAGAAGGAATTTGACACTAAGGAAGAACTAAAAGAAAGCTCAGTTGTGGACAAGAAGGAATCATAAACTAAGGTTTAAGTTAAGCTAGAAACGAATGTATCTATTCATGTTTCTTCATCCTTATTATTGGAAAGTGGTGATAGACCTCTAATTACTGATGTTGATGGTATGGATGAGGATGAATTGCTGAAGCTATCTTAAATGGCCTTTGCTAAGCCTAAGGAGATCATAACAGAAAATAGAGAAGAAGTCAAAAGTATTGGAAAGAGAAGTTGATAGTATCAACAAACTTCTACCCCTACCTGTCAGTTTCCAAGGAAATGACATAGTGGATAACTTGAACAAAGTCCTTGATGACTTTGATGCTCACTTTGACTCTTTAGAGAAGGTCGCAGTAGTTAGAGATGGAAATTATTAAATGGCGAAGAAGCTGGAGGAGATATGTAAGTCAATCAATTGGGATTTGGGTATATTGGATAACATTATTACTGAAGCAAAGTCTTGTATAATTTATGCAAGGAAGGTATACAGTTACTATATAAATCATCTTGTGCATTTAAAGAATATAGATGACATCATTGAGAATGAAAAAGGGACATTAGATGGAATGGTAAAGAATTGTGGGTCCTCCTCACAAACTGACATTGAATTGGATAAGGAAGTGTCCAGGCTATTGGACAAAATCATTGTGCTTGAGACCGAGAAAAGAAGAGTGTTGGGAAGATTTGGTATGTTGAGGAGTCTAATCACTTCAAAACTATCAATTTTGGAGAAACATCTTTCAGATATGGAGAAAGTGAATAGATCTCTTACTGAAGACATGCCTACAGGACTAGAGGCCACTGAGATATCTTATTTCTCTCTAAATGGTTTAATTCATGTTGGATAGATCTTGGTGAAGACATGGAGAGCAGAGGCGAAGATCTTGGAAATTTATTTCCAAGATGTACTTCACATGGTATACATTTTTGATGTGTAACTCTAAAATTTTGATATGTGTATAGATACTATTTTTAGTATACCTTTTCCATTGATGTCAAAGGGGGAGTAATGAGTATGAAAAATATCCACTTAGTCAATTGTTTGGTATTGAGAACTTAGTCATTTTTCACTAAGTGTTGCCATCAATGCCAAAGGGGGAGATTATTGCCAAGTGGCTTGATCAACATAGCTTATAGGTTGTCATTTATGGAAACACTACTCATTGGCATGGTCGCTTGAAGTATAATCCAATCTTGGATATTTAGTTTTGTAAAAATGACCAAGTCCAAAATGCAGTTAACAGGGTACAATCACACAATTTTGATCAGCGAGCACCGTATGCATCAAACTACGCTATGAAAACTTAGATGAATGTACTATGGGATTTAATAGACCTTTAGTTAAGGTCACATAGATTTTAAAGTTTTCTAGACAAAGTTACAGCCTGTTGAAGTTATGCAAAGATAGTACAACAGCGCTACATGGTAGATGAATGGTCACGATTATTAAGGAAGTATTTTGTGGAATCTAGAAGTGCTACTTTTGATTTGGATTGGATCCTACCCTTTTTCATGTATGATCACTGACTATGTATTTTCTATTTGGTTAAGTGTTGAACACGTTTGTGTTGTTCTTGTGAGCCGACTAGAAGAATATTTTGAGATCAAGTATATAATTAAAGTTGTTTGATGATGTGAATATAGATGTGGAATGTGTAGATGCATTGTGATTTCAGAATCAGACAAAAGTTGATGCAAGCTATAACTAGGAATACTTAAGCATAGCAGATGCTTGTATTGTTCATATTGATAAATCACTGTAACATAATAGTTTTTCTTTATAAGAGCAGTGTGCTCATTGTATACCCCTAACAGGGTTTCTATCTTTTAATAAGGATATTTAATAAATGTAATATTTATCTCCTAACAGGGCTAGGTCTCCTAACAAGAACACTATAGTTCTTAGTGCATCATTTGTGGGTATCATCCTCACTGGGGTTTTCCCTTGGCCATGGTTTCCTCGTGAACAAATTATGGTGTTATGAGTTGTATACTTATGTGCATGTTCTTATTATTTCAGTACTTGCATGGTTAAGTTTGAATTGGTTAAATTTGTTTTTAAAGTGTTGTAATACCGATTCACCCCCGCCCNTTCCCCCCCGCCCCCCCCCCCCCAACTCTCAATATTACTTCATCCTAACACATATATTATATTAGAATAATAAGTTAATTCTCTTATTAATTAAATCATTTGATTTAATTATTAAATTCATTTATTATCTCTAGTTTACTTAAGATAAAATTTAGGCATGTTATAATTAACTTTTTTTATTAATTATTCATGCAACCTAGGTTTCTCCACCTTTTGGTGTTCGATCTCCTTTAAAAGGATTGATCTCTTTGTGGGAAAAAAACTTCAAATCACTTTGTATTGGCAAGTGATGCATTTTTGGATTTTTATGGTTTTCATTTATGGCAACACATCTGGTATGATGATCGCTTGGAGTTGTTTATAGTTTTGGAGATGCAGATTGAAAAATGACTAAGTACGGTGAGCAGAAATATAGAGTATAGCAGTACAGTTTTGGACAGTGAAGCTAGTATATGGTGTACGAAGACTTGTGAGCTTAGGAAAGGACATTTTGGGGTATGTATGACCTTCTTTTAAGGTCTCTTGAGTTTTGGTGTTGATCGCAGTGAGTTACAGTTTATTGAAGACATGTGAAGACTGAGTAACAAAGATACAAGGCAGATGAACAGTCGCGATGATTAAGGGAGTATGACATAGAATCCAAATGTTCTAAGTTGGATTGGGATTGTGGATAACCTATACTTTGGTTGTATAAGGTATTTGACTTTTTATTTACTCTTTGCATTAGTACTAACTCTATTTTGTAATGTATTTGAGAGCCGACTAGATAATGTAACACACAAACACACACACACACACACACACACATATATATATGAAGAGATTTTTGTAAAGAGAAGTGTGGATATGGTATGAATGATAGATAGATGGAATGGATGCATTGTGATGTCAGGAAGATGTTGATGCAAGCTAAAACTAGAACTATCTAAGCATATGTTGATGATTGTATTGTTCACTACTGAGTTTAATTATATCAGAACTATTTCTGATTGTAAGAGCAATGTGCTAAGTATACCTTTAACAGGGTTTTTATTCCCCTAACAGGGAAATGTGCTAATGTAATATTCAGCTCCTAACAGGACTAGGTCTCCAAACAGGCACACTATACTTTTAGTACATATTTGTGGGTACCATCCCCACCATGGTTTTCCCTTGGTCATGGTTTTCTCGACAACGATTCCTGGTGTTATGAGTTATGTGTTGTGTGCTTATGTTCTTTTCATTTCAGTAATTATATGGTTAAGTTGGAAATTATTAAGTTCATATTTAAAGTGTTGTATTATTGATTCACCGCCCCCCCCCCCCCTCTCAGTATTACTTAATCCTAACAATTGGTATCATATTTTTGGCTGTTGGAGAGAAAGTTTAACAACCTAAGGGAGATAAAGACGGGTTCTGAAAGTTTGGAGGAAAACTTTGAAGCAACACTTGAAAATCTTGACAAAGCTAAAGCAGAGAATGGTGACTTGCAATTCAAATTGAGAAGAGCATAGGGATTCATTAAGAAACTAAAAGAACAGCTTGAACTTTCCAGACGTCAGAGACAAGATCTTATGGTTAAGATAAAAGATGATTCAGACAATGATACTTCAGATCAGATAATGCAACTTGAGAAAGAGAAAGATAATTTAAAGCTTAATCATCAAACCACTTCACTACATATGGATAAAGTGATTCAATTGGAAAAGGATCCTAAGAAAAAATTTAAGAAACCTTAAAGGATGCTAATATTTAGATGGGACAAATGAAGACTGAACTTGATCGCTAGAAGAACAAGTATCTGGAATTAGAGAAATATAATCAGATCATAAAAGGAGTACTTGTTGAGGCAAAGAATCATATTGAGAGACTTCACATGATAAGTAAATTGATTGATGAATAGAGAGATAGACAAAAACCTAAAGGAGACATGACTGATGTTGGCTTCAATGAAGCTGAATGTTCAAAGAATCAAGAATAAAAATCTGATGTAAAGATTGATGGAGAAAGACCTACTCTTGAAGAACCTAAAGAATAGACTAGACCTTTCAGAGGTAGATGTTTTGGTTGTAACAAGGTTGGACACATGAAGAGAGATTGCAAAGGTAAAGCCCCTTTCAAACCTTTTTTTGGTTATTGCTTTAACTGTTATGCATATGGGCACAAGAAAGAAGAATGCAGGAAACTTGATCAATCAAGATACAACCCAAATTACATTAGTGAAGAGACAGTAGCTAAGACCACATGTTACAAATGTAATAACCTTGGGCACATCACAAGGTATTGTAAGTTGTCGATTAATCAGAACAGATCACCTCCTATATGCTACAAATGTAACAATCCAGGACATATAGCAAAGTTTTGTAGGTATAATGAAATTGACAACAGAAGAGTACCACCTCCTAGTTATAAAGAAGAATATTGGTGACACTAGTAAGAGTCTTGTAGAGTATAGAAGTGAATTTGACAGTTGTTTCAGGAAAGAAGAAGATATCAGCAGTAATAAGGTATGAAAGGTAAAGGAGTCTAGCGAGGAAAAGGTTCAAGAAGAATCAGTAGATGCTACTGAATCTTTGCCTGATGCTAACATTGCTACATCAACCTAGATGGCCAAGCATGGCCTTAGGGGGAGGATTGGAAGAATACATCAGAAATCTATCTAGCCCCTGAATTTGAGGATTAATCTCTTGCGAGCTTAGGGAGAGAATGTAGAAATGTTTTGGAACACATATCTGTGATCGCGGGGCTTATAAAATGGTTAAGAAAAACATCAAGTATAATCTTTGTGAAGTCCTAACACAGCAATTCCTGGAGAACGTAAGAAAGATCAATAAATATAAGTCAAAGGAATCTAGATTTAGATCTTTTTTGATACACATGTACATTCACATTGTTCACAAATTTCCTGGTATGCACCCTAGAGCGTGGAAAGACAATGTACCTACTGGTATTCAGATTTCTCAGTTATAGGAGACGTAACAACACTTGGGTAGAGGGTGAATTATTTGGTATGATAAAAATCTTATAGAGAGAGATGAAGGAAAAGGAGATAATTCATGAGGCAATGGTAGAGAAATGCAAGGATTCAATTTGTTTCATGGTTTAAATTGATTGTGTGTGCTTTGAGGCAGTTCTTCCTAGAAAGAAGTGGTGCTATCCACTGGGTTATGAGGTTAGTTATGAAGTTTTGATTATGCAAGTAGAACACATTCTATCTTCAGAAGTTGATTCATCAGAGGAGAGATCAGGTACTTATGAGGAAAAGTTTGCAAAGATTAGGGAGGAATAGACTAGAGCTTCAAGGAAGAGGAAAGTAGAGAATATAGTTGATGACTTTGTAGCCAAGGTTGGTATATCTAAGGAAGAAATGAAAGAAGTTAGGAAGAATATGACTGAGAGAGCTTCTGGGTTGGAAAGCATTGTTGTTGCAGCCCTTCCACCTCTAGAATATGCGAAGATAATCAGTCAACTTTCTATTGTGATTGATGTATCTACACCTTCACCACCACAATATACATCACAAGAAGAGATAACAAAGCAATTTCCTAGAAGAAACACAAGGTCCACTAAACTGGACTCACCTCCTAAGAAATAGAGGATACAAGGAGAAGAGAAGAAAGTCGAAGAAAAGGCCACTAATGTGAGACAAATTTGGAAGCCAGACATGAAAATTATAGAGAAGGGGGTAATTGAGCAAGGGAAGCTTGTTTCATTGAAAAAATACTATGATAGGTATGAGGGATCTGAAAAACTTCTAATTGAAGACATATTGATTAAAAATTTGCTTTTTTTAGAGAAGAATTTGTTAGAAATTGGAGGTAGTATACCTGAGGAGTTATATGAGAAATTAGAGATAAGGAAGCAATTAGCACATAAAGAAGATGAAGTGATTAGAGAAAAAAAATTGAGGATATGTTACCTATTGTATTTGTTAAAGAGATGGAGAGGATATTGAGTGAACTTAAACCCTTACTGAGAATCAAGACAAGATTATTAAAGATAATGGGAAAGAGATATGATGAAGTAATTGAAGAGACATAGAAAGCTGTGGAAAAGATCTTGATGGGAACTGAAACTGAGAACATCTCGCCACCTAAGGCTCTTAAGCCCAAATCCGTTGAGAAAGGTGAATCATCAAGGAGAGCTGAAATAAATCTTGATAAATCAACATGTGAAGATACTAGTCAATATGTGAGCACTGTGAAGCAACCATATTTCTATGTTTCTAGTGTTCTTATTTCATTGGACACTTCGCATGATGTGAATGACCCTTTTGTGCAAGATACAAACATTGAAGGAAACAGTGACAAGGATATGACAAAGAAAGAAAAATAGAAAGACAACATTGATGAAGCAATGGAAGATACAGTGAATAAGGTTGAAGTGAAACAAGAAACTTTTACATCTAATTCTTCACCTTTATTATTGGCAAGTGGAGACAAGGCTTTGAGCACTAACATTGCGAACATGGATGTGGATGAGCTGATGAAGTTATCCTACATTACATTTGCTAAAGCTAAAGAATGATCTGAGTAGAAAGGAGAGAAAAAGACTAAGGTAATGACAAGAGAAGTTGACACTCTTAACAAAGTACTTCCAGCACCTATTTTTTTTCAAGGAAAAGATGATGCAGAGAACTTGAATAAGGCACTAGATGACTTTGACAGTCACTATGAGTCCTTAGAGAAGATGGATGAAGAGAAGGCTGAGAAGAAATATCTCGCAAAGAAATTGGAAGAAATGTGCAAGTCTATTTCATGGGACTTGGGCATACTGAACAAGACTACGTCTAAGGCTAAAAGTTGTGTCGCACATGGAAGGAAGTTATACAGTTACTGTATCAACCCTATCAAACATATCAAGAACATTGAGGACAAAGTAGCGAAGGATAGAACTACTATGGATAAGTTGATGGATAGTTGTGAGACCTCCTCACAATCTGTATTGGAGATAGACAGAGAGGTGTCCCAGATTTTGGACAAACTGAGTGTACTTGATACAGAAAGAGGGAGAGTTATAGAAAGGTTTGGTATGTTGAAGAGTCTAATCACTCCCAAGCCATTTCAAAGGCAGTCATAGTCTCTGCTGCCATTAGCTTAGTAGGCATATGTGTTGTAAGGGCCTACGTTGTCTTCTCCATGTCAGAGATATGGACCTCTAGAATTGAAGGAATATACGGGAATATATATGCAGCAAGAGGATGAGAGTTGGTTATTAAAGGAATATATATGGACCTCATCCACATCCATGTTCTCAATGGATGTGGATGAGGTAAACAAAAATGTAGAATACATCAAAATTGTACAACTACTTACCAGAAAATTTAGACCATCTTTAGTACATTTCGAAAAGAGTTTTCCAAGATCTTCACTTCCTCTGTCCAAGCCTTCACCAGTATCTGACTTACATGAAATAACCCATTCAATGCAATTGAAGAAGTCTCTCTGCCTTTAGCTCAGTAGGCATATGTGCTATAAGGGCCTGCATTGTCTTCTCCATGTCAAAGATATGGACCTCAAGAATTGATAGCTTGGGAGTGATTAGACTCTTCAGCATACCAAGCCTTTCCATAACTCTCCCTCTTTCTATATCAAGTACACTCAGTTTGTCCAAAATCTTGGACACCTCTCTGTCCATCTCAAATACAGATTGTGAGGAGGTCTCACAACTGTCCATAAAATTATCCATAGTAGTTCTATCCTACGCTACAATGTCCTCAATGTTCTTGATAGGGTTGATACAGTAACTGTATAACTTCCTTCCATGTGCGATAACTTTTAGCCTTAGATGTAGTCTTGCTCAGTATGCCCAAGTCCCATGAAATAGACTTGCACATTTCTTCCAATTTCTTCGCAAAATATTTCTTTTCAGCCTTCTCTTCAACCATCTTCTCTAATGACTCATAGCAACTGTCAAAGTCATCTAGTGCCTTATTCAAGTTCTCTCATCGTCTTTTCCTTGAAAAATAATAGGTGTTGGAAGTAGTTTGTTAATAGTGTCAACTCCTCTTGTCATTACCTTAGTCTTTTTCTCTCCTTTTTGAAGACAGAGTAACAGAAATACAAGGCAAATGAACAGTCGTGATGATTAAGGGAGTATGGCATGGAATCCAAATGTGCTAAGTTGGATTGGGATTGTGAATAACGTATACTTTGGTTGTATAAGGTCGTCGACTTTGTATTTACTCTTTGCATTTGTATTAACTCTATTTTGTAATGTATTTGAGAGCCGACTAGATAATGTAATATATATATATGTATGTATATATATATATAAAGAGCTTTTTGTAAATTGAAGTGTGGATATGGTATGAAGGATAGACAGATGGAATGGATGCATTGCGATTTCAGGTAGATGTTGATGCGAGCTACAACTGGAACTACCGAAGCATAAGTTGATGCTTGTATTGTTCACTGTTGAGTTTAATTGTAATAGAACTATTTCTGATTGTAAGAGCGGTGTGCTCAGTATACCTTTAACTGGGTTTTGTATTCCCCTAACAGGGAAATATGCTAATGTAATATTCAGCTCCTAACAGGGCTAGGTCTCCTAATAGGGACATTATACTTTTAGTACATATTTGTGGGTACCATCCCCACGGGGGTTTTCCCTTGGTCAGGGTTTCCTCGACAAAAATTCATGGTGTTATGAGTTATGTGTTGTGTGCTTATGTTCTTTTCATTTTAGTAATTATATGGTTAAGTTGGAAATCATTAAGTTCATGTTTAAAGTGTTGTAATACTAATTCACCTCCCCNCCCCCCCCCCCCCCCCCCCCCCCTTAGTATTACTTAATCCTAACACTTTGAACACAAACTGACCTCACGATTGAGCTCAAAACATCTAAAAACTCCTATTTACATATAAGGCACATCCAATTTGGACACTATTGACTTCTGAGGCAAAAACATTTTGCCTATACAGCCTTGGCACGCAAATCAAGAAAGAAACAAATTTATTAAAAAATGTACATCCTTTTTCAGATTTTAAAAATAAATAAATAAACAACGTTGAATGTTGAATGCTTTTGCTTTTAAAAGTTCTTTTATTAAAAAAATTGTGGTCCCCACCACTAACAGCAGGCCCCTCCACCCACGCGTAGCCACCGTCGGCCCCGTGCCACCTTCGATCGCGCTCTGCCAAGCGGGCCCTTCGGTCCCCATTTCTTAACTAACACTCACATGGGTGACTGGGTGCTCCACCCTCCAGCCCCCTACGCTCACCATATGGCTAGGGGCCATAGTTCTAAGGCCCTAGGGGCTCTAAACATTTTTTTTAGGCCCATTTTACCCTAAGGGTTGGTTGTTTTTCTCTAACAGGAGAAAACAGAGGCCATTTTTTGACTTCTTTATATCGTCAGAAATCTCTTTCCGAGGCAGACATTTTTGAAGAGGTTTTATTTCCATATTTTGTTGTTTCACTGGCTTTTTTGCCAGTCAAAGAGAGACCTTCTTTTCAGCACTTCTAGGCCTCTAGAATGAGCATATGGAATTTTTTTTTGCTCATGAACAGGCGTCGAAAATCTCTTGATGAGGTCTCTTTAGATCTGAGACTCTTTTTCTGGAGAAATTATTTAGGTATTTACCTTTTCATTTTCAATGCATTTATTACATTCTCTCCTTATCAATGGCAGACTCAACTTCAGTTGAGCTTCTCACTCACAATTTCCATGTATGGAAATCCCATATGACTCGGCTTCTCCGATCACGAGGGTTATTAATGCAAAGGCTGTAGGTTTATCATGTCCAACGAGACTGAATCTCTCAACCCTTCAAGGAGATTCCTTACTACAGGCTCTACACCTTTGAAAATAACTTCCAAATTCCTGACATATGTCGAGCAATACCGAGCAACAGTATGTGTCGAGTAACAGTATATGTCAAGCAACAGTAGATGTTAAGCTCTTCAGCGATCGAGAACTACAACTAACTAATTTCCCAAACAAATAGGAAAACTAAGGGCGGATTCGGATACCCTTTTTCAAGCTTACATAACATATCCAAGACCCAACATAGGTTACTTTGGACCAAAATACCCAACTACTCACTGAGCCCCTATTTTAGGCATGAAAATGGACCACTTAACAAAGCAAGTACCCAGTAAACTTACTCCCAAGACCCAAGACTCTCAACAGTCTCTTAATAGGGATCAAATCAAAGGATTGTCAACTCAAATAGGTTCTATGACCAACACAAACACAAAACCCCCAATATGGCCATCCTCAAGCCCTCAAAACAAGGGTTTTTCAAATCTCCACTCTCCAAGCCTTACTAGACACAACAAATGATTGATTAACCACTATATGGACATATCCATGCACTCCAAGTCATAAAACATACCCCTCATGAAGGTAGAACTTCCATTGTTGTTCATATACCTCTGTTTCCTTCACAAAACCATGTAATCAGTCATGCATTCAGTGATCACGCTGCAAATCTATGTTATCCTTGCATCACAAATGGTTAGAATATTAATATACACTATTAGGATTCAACCCCAATCACAGTAAGTATAGTATGGGGATGAATCTCCAATCCATTTCTTGAACCCCTACCAAAATAAGGATTGTCATGGTACAGTCAGCCTTATTGGTTTGAGACTCAATCAAAATGCTATCGAATGGATTCAAAAAAATTATGTAAACATCAAATAAATTTATCAAATTCTTGGATTCAATTGAACATCAAAGAAATTAACAAATTGCAAGAAAATCCTTCTTTATTGCATCAAAATCAAGTACAGTCCTGAATATCTCAATCCCAGTCCATACATACTCTTCACCATTATCGACTAAGGCATGAAACAAGGTTCAAATATCCTTCCCTAACTTCCCAAACTGGTCCCAATTGGTTGGAAGTGTTAAACACACTAAACAACTCTGAAACTACCTTCGCACCCTTTCCTAACTAGTCGTTAGGATTTGAAAATTTAAATCTTAACTTACATTTTATTGAAAGTTAAACCTCTAGACTCATTAATCAAATGGGTTCCAATATCCTAGGACCAAATAAACTATTCAAGGCCCTAATTACCCAATTTAACCTCATGGGGCACTAACGGCTCATTTTACATCATTTTTCTCCTAAGGTCCTTATCTTTCCCTTTAGGAGTTTTACCAATTCTATGATATTGATCATTGCATATGGTCATTATAGGCTTAAGGTCTCCCGATTAACTTGCAGAGATGTCTTCATGCTCTAATCAACTGGTGTCTTCAAGTTCCTAGTTGTTCTCATAGATGCTCCTGCATCAGTTATGGTCTTGTTTAGACACCATTCAGACAGTCTTGACTCGTCCTTTCAAGGTCATGCAGCACATGAATAAGATGGATGAGGCCATGGGTGTACTTTCTCTACATGTTTCAGATAGTTTTCTCTTCCATCTTGATGGTTGTGATACCCTTCTTGATATATGGGAGAAGTTTCAGACTCTCTTTGGCATAGTCAATGAGTTCATGGCTCTTCAGATTGAGGCTGAACTAATAGCTTTGGGTCCTGAGACATTTTCTTCTATTCACGATTTCTTGACGAAATTCAAATCTATCAGATCTATATTGCAGGGGTGTGTGAAGAATAAGACAGACACCGAGTGCATTTACCTGATTCTTTCTAAGTTTTATGGTCCCTTTGAGATATTCTCTTCTACCTTCCATTCTACTATGGATGCTTTGGGTCCGCGATTCACCATGCCTACATTTGATGTATTATGTGATCATTTGACTTGTGAGCAGGCAAAGCTATCACAGATGATTCTCTCATAGGATAACATAACCATGCACTGGTAGCTCACACATCTTCAAGGAAGTCAGAGCAGAAATAGATATCACCGACCACAGAGTCTAGGAAGGATTCTAGTTCTCAGCACTCCTTTGGCCCACCTCCTCCTAAGGGGGGAAAATCGAAGAAAGAAAGACCTCAGTGTGCTTATTGTAAAAATCCCAATCATGATGAGTCTCATTGTTATGAGAAGAAGATAGATGGATATGCAAAACAAATTTCTGATTTGCAAGCTCTTCTTCAGAAGAGAAACATTGATATTCCTTCTTCTCCTTCTCACAGGTCTTCTTCTCCATCATCATTCCACACAGATGGATGGGACAATGGAAAGGGTCATGCATTATGTGCCACTACTATTCCACACTCTTCTAGATGGCTACTAGATTCGGGTGCTTCACACCATATGACATCTTCTCAGGATTTATTCTCGTCTTTTGAGGCTTCTCCTACCTCACACATTTTGATGGGGAATAACATTGTTATGACTGTATGTGGGAAAGGTTCTATTGACATTGATGATGGTACATTCTATGATGTACTATGTGTGATGCAAGAGCATCTTGGGTCATTGGTAATCCTGCACAACCAAAAATATGTTTGTTTATAGTTCTTTACTTTGTTCTATGTCGCTTGGGTTCTGTTGCTCGGGCATGCTTGTCTTTGTCGCTCGGGTTCTGTTGCTCGGGCATGCCTGTTTTCTGTTGCTCGAGTTTCTCTTATGTCGCTTGGGCATGCTTATTTTCTGTTGCTCGGGTTGTTCTTTGGCCGAGTCACTCTGTTGCTCGGTCATGCTTTGCCCGAGATACTTATTTTGGGAGTTGGATCTTTGGCCGACTTCTTCAGTTAATTTTTATGGCTTAATTGATTTGGGGTCTCTCATTGGGATCTGTGTGAACCTAAATCTGGGTCTCACTTATGGATTTGAGCGCCGACCTTTCTCTTGTTGGTCTCTTGTATATATTTGCTTCTATGTTCTTAGTTTAGGGAGTGAAGAGGTAGCAGTGCTAGAATAAGATTTGGATTATCTGTAAGCAGGTCTATGACCTCACCTGTAAGAAGATCATATTGTAATTCATTGAATATATGGTCGAAACCGGGAAGGCCTTACAGCCTAGCATGTAATGATTTTGATCAATTAATGATAAAGGATCTATGTGTTTTCTTCTCTCACTGTATTGTTTGGCTTCTGCATTGGCTCTGCAAGGTGGTTGGGTGTTTGGGAGTGCCTTTGGCCCCGTCTCCTTACCCTCCTTGCGTCAATGTGTTCCATCTTTGTTCTCTAACCTTATCTCTATCTATCATATTACTCACAATGGGACAGGGAAGACAGTTGAGTTTACTCCAGATTCAGTACACATTAGAGACAATGAGAGACAATATTGTTGCAACGGGGTTAGTTGATCATTCTTCCCGCTTGTACTCCTCTCATTTTGGTCCACCATCTCCACTGTCGGAGACTAGCTCTCCTTTTTCACGAGATCCTATTAAGGTGAATTCAGGTCACTTGAACTTATGTGTTGTTCCTGAGACCAGTGTTGTGACTTTTACACCTCCACCTCCTGTTGAGTTTACATCCGTTCAGCATGATTCCTCTTCAGTATTACCTAACATCATCGCTCCATGCATCGAACAACCTAGTCCAGTTGTTGAGGACATATCAAAGGACATTCATCTTCTCTTAGATGATAGATTCAACACATCTATTGGCCCACCTTCATTGGAGATTCCATTACATGAGTCTCATGCATTCTCTTTTGAGCATCAACTAGGCCTTCCAATTTCTCCTCGCATTCAGGGGTTTCCTCTTCTTCGTCTAGTGCCTTTGTTTCTTTTGTAGTGGAGCCACATTGGTCTGATCACCGACACGGGGTTTCTATCATTCTGGGGGGCTTTGGAGTCTCGGTCCTCTCTCATGGGGGGGGTTGGTTGTACTTATGGTTTTGAGAGTCTCTTGAGCCATTTCTTTTCTGCATGCTTTTTCCCTTGTGGTTTTCTCTATTTCTCCACTTTACAGAGATTTGGTTGTGATTGGATACCTGATCAGGCCTTGTTATTGGGACCCAAATTTCCCGCTCTTAGTAGTTGTTTCTAGGTTTTGGCTTCTCCCTAAGTTTATCTTAAAGGGGGTGTTAGAGTAATAAGTTGATTCTCTTATTAATTAAATCATTTGATTTAATTATTAAAGTCACTTATTATCTCTAGTTTACTTAAGTTAAACTTTAGGCATGTTATAATTAATTTTTTTATTAATTATTCATGCAACCTAGGTTTCTCCACCTTTTGGTGTTTGATCTCCTTTATAAGGATTGATCTCTTTGTATTTCATTTATTCCCTCTCTGAATGAATATTTTGTCTGAATATTTTGTCTTTTAGATCATTCTGAGTTTTGTCTCCAATCTTTGCTTTTGTAACAAGTTATTTTGCATGCAGTGGATCTTGGTGGTTGAATTCTATGAATTCTAACATATTATATCCTTAATGAGGGTCAACTCAATAACAACTCACTATTATAGTATACATCATGATCCCTTGTTTTTGCTCAACCTATTTTAGAAGGTTTTAAGGAGGCCAACTCAATAACATCTTCATAACTTCCAATTTTTTTAGATGAAATACAATTTTGTGTACCTGTGTACATTACATATGATGACATTTTTAGTGTTTTACATTGATTTTTCATTGTGTTTTGTATATGTAAAGACAAATTTATAGGCAAAATGCAAAATACAAGTAGCTTGTGTTTGTGTCCTTTCAAATCAAATATAATGGTTATATTTTTTATGTTTACATTAGAATCCATAGTTCATTTAAGCTCACATGCACATCAAAAGTGGGGGTGAAATGTATAGATGAAAAGTGTCTCATTCATACTTTTGCCTATAGTTTAACATATCATCTTAGCCCATTTGCTTAATAACTACTACTATGTATTCCAATTTATGATCATTTGATGCACAATTAGGCACTACTCTCATAACATGCCCCACACTAACCTTTTTGAACCCAAACACCTCAACTACACTTCAGTGCATGTCATTCGGCCACTTTGGAAGCCACCAAACCTACAATAGTATCCCCTAGACACATTACAAGAAAAACCATCCAAAGCACTCAAAAGACTTCACATTCACTCCAATTTGTACATGTTCCCCTTTTCCTATCCAAAAAATTATTTATTTATTTATTAAAGAGAAGTCTTATTAGGATATAAAGTAATACAATGGAAAATAAGAAAGGAGAAAATATTGGCAAGGCGCGTATCAACTACCACAACACTTCTTTATCTGCATCTATACTCACCCTAGCAATCTCAATCTTGCACAATACATATGCTTCAATTCTCTAATACTTTCAAATCTTTATAAAGCTTGATCTATTGAGGAAGTTTTTTTTCCAAGCTCCTCGTGACAAACACACAAAGCTAGCCATGGCACTATATAATCCAAATATCTCATTTTCACAAGTAATAAGTTGAAAAGTTATAAAGGATGCCACAACAACCATACAAGACATCAGTGTGCCCATTGATTTATTCTTTGGCGCAAATTGAGAGTAATGAAGACTAAAATGCAGTATAAATTTCATATTCTTGCTCCTAATCGAACATGGACCAAAACGTTGTAACCTAATATCAACAAATAAAAGACTGCACTTTCTTTAATCCTATTTTTTCTCTATTTTTTCAATGAGAAACTATTTCTTTATTTAGTTTAAATTTGCAGGATTTACTTTTAAATTTTTACTATGCTTTAGTTTAACTTTCATGTTAAAGATTGTCAAGCATAAACCAAACATCCTTTTTTTTTCCTTTAAACATATCAATATCTAGACTTCACATATATGAACTTAGCCCTAATATTATGCATCATAAGTTGGGGCTTCAACCTGCTAGAGCTTGGCAGCATTTTTAGTTATAGTGTGTCAAGTCTTCTACATAAAGTTCTTGATCCTTTCTTCCAACTCCTCCCCAACTCTTAATAAGTTGAATGAGCATTAGGACCTTCATTCTTCTACCTACATTTGATTGTTTATACTCCAAAGAATTTGGGTAGCAAGACTATATCCCAACATTGCTCATTTTATATAGTGCCTTCATTATCAACGATTCCCTCTAGGTGAAAGGTTGGCTCACCCATGAGTGGATGATCCCAAGTGTCTAGCTTGTCAATGCTTTACAACTTTCAAGCAAATCTTTTGGTCTTGTCCTCGATAAAAGCCTAGAAATCCATTCACACATTTATTTTCATCCTAATTTATTTTCCTAAAAAATTACTCTTTTGAGGTCATGGCCCCTAATCTACTTATATTGCTAAACTTTTTTTTTAATTGTTATTTTGTCAAATATGGAAGTCCAAAAATATCGATAGTGGCATGATGTAATGGTTAAGTTGTGGTTGTTCTTGCGACAAGGTTCAAATCCACCATGCTGGTATTGTTGAATATTTAAATGGGCGTGAGATCTACATTTGTGACCTAACCAATTCATAGCTCTAAATCAAAAGCATTTACCCCTTAAACATGTGTGTGTGTGTGTGTGTGTGTGTGTGTGTGCGTGTGTGCGCGCGCGCGCGTGTAAGGAAGTTAAAAAACAAAGCTTTTTTGGCTCATGATACAAGATTGTAATTTTTTTTTATCTCAAAAAATGAAAACAATTTCCTCTCGCTCTTACACAACAAGATTGGCTAACGTCTCTATATGGGAAAGCTTCAACACCAAGCCATAGTGACACTAAGGCCACTATGTCCCCCCTACCCATGCAAGAGTTGCAAGATTGTTAAGACCACTATTATGACTCTTCCACCAAGTTAGTGTATCTATGTCTCCCCTACCCATGCAAGAGATGCAAGATGGTTAAAAGGCTCTAGAATTATCAAATTAACATATTCAATGGTAATTCCTAAACATAATGATCCATCACCTCAACCTTTTAAGACTACTGATTGTACTTAAATATTTTCTCAATCTTATAATCTTATCAATATCATGATCTTTATATAGTTTAAACCATATTTATTTTTTAAATATGTACTATGATATAATTAAAAAAATTAATAAACTATGTTATTTGGCCATATATTGAAGTGTGACCAAAGGGCCAACAATGTTTCAAGTATTCATAGTTTTGTCAACATTTCCTCTCCTTAAAAAACGGCTACCCAGCTCCTAAAATGCAAGGCATAATTGCAAGGTCCATAAAGACTTTTGCCTTGTCTGGTGAGAAGAACGATGAAAAAAAAACTGAAGTGTCCCCTTCGTAACAGGATACGTTTTAGTTTGCTATTTAGACTTTTCCAACCTTGAACATGGCCCATGTGTCTTTCTCTCACTCTCCAAACTTGGTATTGTCTTCTTATTTCCAACGGACAAATGTCCTTGCCCGTATGGCCATTCTGGTTTCCACTAATGCTGTTGAATACCAGACAATCATTTGTATTGCTTGGTTGCGAAAATGGGGAAAAAATATTTTACCAATCAATTCGCATTTGCCGGTGCCCAAAAAATCGTGGGTTTTTCAAGTAACCACTCAAACTCTAACCCTAACTAAGTTTTGACCCGAAGTTTAGCAATTTTATCATTGCTGCAGCAATTTTGTCTGATTTCTTTTCTAACCCTATTCCATTTTATTCAAGTTTCGCCTTTTAAGTTTGCCCCATACGTTCATGTTCACATTTGCGGCCATCCATTGGCATTGATTTCCTGTGATTTCTTGGCTGGTCTTAGTTTTGTTGGCTGGAAATTAGTGTTCCCCGTATACATTGCTTCAGTGGCATCATAATGTGTATCTTCATAAATCGCCAGAACTATTTACCTTGCAGTGCTTCTCCTGTCAAGATTGAAGCAGGGAAAAAAAATACTACAACACAAGCTGAGCTTTATATTTTGGATTAAAACCTGGACTTCGCAGTCATATTGACCAGCCCAGCATTCCAGTCAAATAAAGGGCATCATTACAACATTCATTCATGTTACTAGGGACTCTTAACACACAAAAAAAAAAAACTTGCTCCAAGTTTCAAGTCAAAAGTTGCAGCTGGCCTTTACTATGTAATGAACTAACATATACGCCAATAGATTTCATAAGAGTCATATGGTTTTAATTTTATATCCACCTACTATATATTTGAATACCCTTTTACTGGGGCAAAGAGTCAAGCAAATTCGTGGCCAATCATTGAGTAGATTACACACTGCCTTAGGTACACAGGCAATTCCACGGCCGATAAATTTGCTTTAATATTTTCTTCTGCCCCGGGAGTTTTATGAAACCCTCAATAGTAGCCAGACATGGAAGGAAACAGGATTTCATAACTTATTGAACCAAACCCTAACAATTCTTTTTCGATACCAAACCCTACAAAAAGGAAAACAAAAACCGATAGAATAAATTCCTTTCAAGTGATTTCAGAACTGCATGCATATCCTAGAAATAACAGATCGCTTTCCATGCCATTGCAAACAGTAAAGAACTTAGAAAACCCTTGGCACCAAACGCGTTGTGGATAAATACCGCACCCAGCTCTGCAGCCCAGCCTCTATATAAAATACAGCACATAAATATCCACATTGCCCCATTAAAGCCAGCAAATGAAATTGTATAAAGCCAGCAGCAGCTGTCAGCAGAGAACAAGATCGAGGGTGGTAACAGACTACCAAAATCTAGCCATCCTTCATAGCCAGTTTTGGCCTGTAGAGCCTGAGTTAGCCTAGTGGTGGAGAACTTGTGCTCTTGAAAGAGAGGTCACGAGCTCAAATCCCATAAGGGAGTAAGGTATGTACGCCTCGTTTGTAGTACAGTTAGGTGCCTCCTGCAAGGAGTACGGGGTAGTCCCATATTGCTGTCATGGTGTCACCATATGTAGACCTAAAAACATATGGCTGGTATCGTGGACTATAAAAGAACCTTTCCTTTCCTTTTGCCAAAAAAAAGAAAAATAAAGCAAATAAGATACAGAATTGAAACTATACTAGGACACAACAGGGCAGCTTTTTAAGAAACCTGACCTTTTAAGTTTTTAACAATAAACAGTCCCTGATAAGTGTCCCACACCACATTAAAGTATTTTTTAATACAAGGTGGCCGTCTTCTAAGTTAAAGAGAAATGTTGTAATACTTGCTTCTGAAAAATGCAAAGCTTCAATGGATAAATGAGCCATATATAAATCCCCCTAACTGGACAGCCTGCAAATTCAATAAAAAGGTAACCTTGACTTTCCTTTAAGAAATGGTAGGCAATCAACTGTGGGTCCTTGAGCTTGCAACTACAAATATTTGGGGATCTCAAGATCGGACAGAATCGAAATAGAAATTAGAGATATTCATCAGTTAAAATCCTAATAGAACAGGAAGTTTTCATTAAATTGCTAACATCACTTTTTAAATCCAATCATAATTGCAATCAGGCTAACCCTTATTCCTTGCCACTCCTCATCTTTCAAAATGTATCACATTCCATGAATGAATGGAATTTTGGTTTCCCTCGATAATGGTTAGGCCAAGCACAACAGAATCACAGATACAGTTTCCATTAAGAGAAGTGATCAATAACATCATGTTGTAGCTTTTTTTAGAATGCATGCAAGAGTATGCTTTAATATATATACAAAGAGAAACAAAATTGGAATGAAATTAAAAACTGTGTTCCATGGGAATGCATCCTCAGCCCTCAAACCACCATCACAATCCCAAGTGACATTTTTGGATATGGTGGGACAGCAGGGGACATCCCCTATGAGCCCCTAAAATCTACAAATCTTCCAAACATTTCCAAAAATGCGTTGCAGAAATAGAAAACCTTGCAGGGACCAACCAAATGTCCCTGACAGCAAAGCAAATGTTTAAAATGTTTTTTGAAAAAAAACATTTACGGCACTAAAAGAAGACTGTTTAATATATCATGGTAGCACTATAACAGCAGCAATAAATATATCAGGACAACAGTATAATAGCAATTGAATTAATCGTGACAGCAGTGACTGCAACAACATTAGTATAACAGCAATAAATATACATGATTCAGATTCTACCTAATGATATAAGTTATATAAGAGTCAATACTAACAGCAGCAATAAATTGGATTTCTAATTTCATCATTCAAAAAAGTCTCGAACTTCAGAACTCTTGATATGTTATTACAGTCAATTGCAAAAGAGATTAAAGGTGTATTGGCAATGGTCTGGCACATTGTGGCATTGTGTGAGAAGTGCAGACAAACAAATTTTTGGAACATGGCTGGCATGCAGGCTTCCGTGGACATCATGCAACATCATTTTAACAGTGTCATTTTATATTGCTTCTGTTATACTGCTGTCCTTTGACACTCTCTCTCTCTCTCTCCCCTACTCCTACCCTCCCATAAAAAATGGCACTCAGACTGCTGTCCACGAAATGTATCCCCTGTCGTCCCGGAAATGCCACTGAACATGGATAAAAAATTTGAGAACAAGCCAAAAGGTATCATAAACAGACATTGGAACAGTATATTTAATATAGAACATGGGGCAAAATATTTTTTAATATTCTTCAGCTGCAATAAGTTGACAAGATTCTTCTTCCCTCTGTGATACATATCGTTTTTAGTGCAAAATTCCTTTCCTTTCCTCCCTTTTTCTTTGATAAAAGTTAAAACAATTGTTCAAGACATTGTTTAGATGTTGATTAATTACACTTAATAACTTTGTCCAACGCATGATAGAAAAGAAGATCTAAAGATACATAGTCAGCAAACTAAGTATTGTGTAAAAGGTTTATCAGCACGGCAATGGTTTTTGTCAGATATGTAGCTATTTTCACTTGCTTAGTTTAAATATAGATTATGCCTACTTTTCACTTGCTTAGTTTAGTTATGCATTACACCTAATTTTCACTAGCTAAATTTAGTTATAGCCCATATAGGTAAACTTTTTCCCCTTCATGCTAGACCAAATGAGAACTATGATTACAAGTGATGAATTGAAATGTAGAAAAGGAGATGTATTGAGAATTTTCTTTTTTAAATATCTGGTAAGATTGTTGAATGTCATAGATTTGACATTCCGCATCTCCATTCTTTTAGATAAAATATATAAAGGCTGTTGTAGATTTGCATTTATGTTATTCATATCAATAAGACAACCAAAAAGTATCATCTAGATATAACCTAAGTTACCAGATTCGCTTAGCCGACCTGGAATTCAGGGTTCGATTCAGTCAAAATTGGAATTCGATTTGAATTCGGTTCACATTCGAATTTTTACTAAGACATTCGCTTCAAATTCGGTCATCAGGACCCTATGCGAATTTGGAGCGAATTTAACCGAATTTTTACACACCCACCCGTACAAGCCTGGACGGGATCTGGAGCAAATTAGGGGCGAATTTGATTGGCTGTCCGGTTTTATTGACTTTTCAATGACTGTTTTTAACGTTTTGTGACAAGTTCAACCCTAAATGTTTATCGTTTTATCATTATGCTTTATCGTTTTAAGTTTTAACGCATTCTGCTTTATACGGCATTCTTATCATATGCATTCTTCATACACCAGTCGTACCAGCAGCGCCAGTCAATCCATGCTCGTTACTGAGCCCGGACGCAGGCCCATGCAGTAAGCGGAGCTGGCAGGTGAAGAGGTCGGGAAGTAATGGCCACGGCCCACAAGCATTTCAAATTATTAATGTTGGCATTATTGTTTTTGAACCAAAACATTGATATGGTGGTGTATTTTGGCATTTTGTTATATCATTTGAACTAAAACGACAATATATGTGGCGGTGTATTTTGCTATGATCCTTTATTATTGGCATAGTAATGTATGAACTTATTTGCTGCTGCATATGTTTATATATATATATATATATAATTTTATTTTATTTTAAATTCTTGTACGGACGAACCCAAAACGAATCGAACCCAGCCCAAAAAAAATTTGTACGAATTTCGAACCCGAATCTCAAACCCGCATCCGAACAGGTAACTTAGGATATAACAAATAGAATTTTTTATTCAAATTTAATGTATTTCAGGTTTCTAGATTGCTAGAAACTATGAGACCAAATATTTTGGATAACAAATCTAGCGCAAAGGTTATCTGTCTTGCTCACATGAAAATTCATGTTACCTATTACTTACCTGAACTTATCCCATTTTCTTACCAGATAAGCTAGAGTGAGGTTAAAAGTTTCCTTTACCTTCTTTTAGTGGGGCAAGAAAGAACCAAACCATGGTGCAGGATGGTCAACACTGGTTGATGGAATAATTTATAAGCAATATCATGAATATCATTTCCTTATCCGTACCATTTCAAAGCTTACTTCCTTTAAACAATCTCAAGGTGCGGGATAGGCAACACTGGTTGATAGAATAATTTATAAACAATCTCATGAATATGATTTCCTTATCCATAACCCTCAAAGAATAATAATGCCCCATCACACATTTCATTTTTTTGTTGTATGGAAAAGGTTGTCTCATCCCCTTCCCTTCACTCTGCATTCCATTTAAGAACCCAATAAAGTTGTTATTAAAATAGCAAGATGTCAACAGCAATTGAAAATATATCATCTAAACCAAGCCTTACCAATCTAAAACTAAAATAAATGTCTAAAGGCGAATGTGAACCAATGCTGGGATGGACCAATCTAAAACAAAATCCCAAGGATGAATCTAAATTAGTCCTAAGAGATACGAGGTATCTCAATGCACTAGACTACCAAAGGATGAGGAAAAGCAGAGAGCTCATATTTGAAGATATTTATACTTCAAATCCCAGCAATAGAATCTTCCCACAAATTATTCCGTGTTGACACCTAAAAATAGATTTTAAATAATCTTTGAAATGAGCAGAAATATTAATTAAAGGTCACTTGTTCACCATCAACAATCAAAAATTACTGCTTTCATTGTGACATCTCTGCTTCTTTCATCACTAGGTAAGTCCAGATTTCAGGCTGTCTATGATGCATATTGCACCAATAGGGTAACAATAATAAGACAATATTGAAGTTATGCTTTCACTACAGCCATCCTCACATGAAAACAGTTGTTGAAAGCTCGGTCAATTATAATATTTTTCTATTATAATATTCTGAACAAAATGTCCACAAAAATTTGAAGAGGTGTCAGGGGCTTTGAGAAGGTCCACATTGAGGGCTACGTGATCACATTTGATGCATAGCAAAGCATGCAGAAATTTGGTACAACTCATCCGTCTGCTTCTTGCAGAAGAATTCTGTACGTGGAATTTCTTTCTGTGGTAACTTAGGCATAGAATGCACCTATTTTCAGGTCTCCATTAAAACCCATCAAAAGAGAGAATAAGAGAAAAAGAGAAGCACTTTTCTCAAGGAATCTCAGTGTGCTAAGATGATTATGTTCAGTACCTCAAAGTTAATGCGTTATTATTGTCTTTAGAAAACCATTATTGGTCTGACCAAAACAGAATCTTTTTGGTAGTGAATATTCCAAATAATTATTTCCATACAATTGAATTTAATAGTGTAACACCAGCGCGGGGGTATGTCGGGATGGGGGGATGCCGGGACGAGTTTCTGGGACAGGGGGACAAAGGGCCTCAATTTCTGGACGGCGGCAGGGGGGGGAGGGGGGGGTGCTGCATACTATACATATTACATATAGAACTTGAAATGCTAGTTATTAAATGATGTTTTTGTATAACATACCAAATTGAAATACGTGAACATAGCAAAATTGCAACACGAACCAGAACCAGTGAACATTCAACATAGTAACATAGTACATACCCAATAGTAACATTAAAAAATAGAAATTCAAATAGAAATTCAAGTATCCGTCCCGGCAGCGGCGTGGTTGCGGAATGGCGGAGGTGGGGGTACTCCAAGAACCCGGTGTGGGGACGTCCCGGGGATGGATACTTCGAGGTTTTGGTGGGGGTGCGAGTCCCCGCGTTTCAGTTTATTGCTTTCAAAGATAATACTAATTCTAAAGATTACGTGCTAACTATGACAACAAAGGAACTTATAATTTATAATCGAAAGTATGAATGAGATTATAACCTTGTTGAATGATGTAACGATGAAAGGATAAAATCGGTTGGATAATATGCTTAAGCAGTAATTAACAGAAAGAAATAACGGGAAGAAACATCAGAGAGCAATACGTTTGGAATTATGCCATCCTCCAATTTACAAACCCCTTTCTATAGTGTGCTAATAATTTCCATGACAAATGGCAATCAAATGATAGCAAAGAAGTGCAAGAATTGGTTCAGTAAAATGTCAAATGCTGACAATTTACAATCCCCTTCTCAGAGTGTGCAAATATCCTAAGGAACAAATAGCCACAAAGTACAAGAATTGATTCAGTAATATGTCAAAGGCTGGCAATTTATAATCCCCTTCTCACAGTGTGCACAAACCCTAAGGAACATATGATAGCAACAAAGTACAGAATTGATACAGCACCATGTCAAATGATGACAGATGCATAGTTTGCAATAGTCTCCTGACTAGTATTTTAAAGAAAACGAAGCATTATCAAGCATAACAGATATAGCGTTTAATAAGAAAATTGAAAATGAAATAATCTTTTTTTGTAGTATACCTATTTTTGGCCCACCATGCTGATCTATTATTCACAGGCCCATTTTAATTATTTTTATTTTGTACTGGTGAGACTCAGAGTAAAACTTCACTAAATCGATCAGATTTCCACAATCCATTTGAATTTAAAGCTTGAATTTCTGGTTTTGATTGTGTGTTTTTTAGCATCAACATTTTGGATCACACTCCGTGATCCATCATCAGGATGTAAGAGCAAAGAGCAAAGAGCATGAAGAATATGTAAAAATAAATCTTAACTCCTTGGCCTTTAGTCATGGATATGTATAAACTTAGCAACAGCCCATTTACCCACAATATTTCCCACATGCCCCATTAGTTTGCATGTGCAGGCCCCGACCTATTCACACACACTTCAGCTCATTATAACCATATACATGAACCTCTAGCTCTGGCAACTTACATTAAGCTTTAGCAGGGTCTTGTCTCTTAACTAAATATGGTACACAAGATTTTACTGTCATACCATGAAAGCCCATCTTTTTTTCCCATGAATTTAATTAACGTTGCCAGCCCATATAATGTACAAACACCATAGAGTGTTGGTTTCTACAAAGTCAATTTTACTGTCACAAACTAAACCTCACCGATAGAAAAGTTACATAATATCAGCTAGAGAAATTGTGATGAAAGTTCAACTCCATTTACAAATTCCCGCGGCCAGCATTCTATGTTCACCGATAAACAACATGAACAGGGATACATACAGCATCCAGTAGGCTGCAAAAAAATTTAGAAGAACTTAGATTTGAAATGTGCCACCACCATGACGTGTGTATACAAAGTCATTTTTGCAGATACAAGCTATGCCACAGCAATAAGAGTGATAAGATTTGATGAACCAGAAAGACTTTAAACACAGCCATGACAAATTTTTAGAAACCTTGCATTCAATATGGATGGGACAAACCATATATAAATATACAAGAGAACCATAGTTCAGACAAATTGGAAAACTAACTACTCCAGCCAAAAGCTCACAAAATATGAGCACAAGATTAGGGTATGAGTGAGAAGAGAGGTATTCTCTTTGTAATAGGAATGTTGTTTTTGCATTTCTTTTCTAAAATTCTTTTTATTTTTTATTTTCTATTTTTTATTTTTTCAATTTTTTGTTGGATGAGCTATTCAGACAGTCATCCGATAAATCTTGACTTGGGTTGTATCAAAATCAAAATATGTCTGTTACAGGTAGATTGAACTTCGCAAGCTTTTGTATCTGCCTCCACATTGGATATCCATTATTGAAGTACACATCCAAGCCAACAGGTAAAGACCATGGCAAAGTCTGGGAATGAAATAATACTACATCATTAAAACTAACTGACAGAGCTATAATCTCTAAAGATGAAATCAGAGTTGCCGGAAACTCCTCTGCCCCTCCTCGGGCACGCGTTTCCCCATATCCAATTTGGAAACGTATCTAATACGGCCCGGATACACATCAAATATTGTACCCATGTATGCGTAAAAAAACTTGATTTTCCAATGTGTGTGTAAAAAAACTTGATTTTCCAACCGTGTTGAATACTATGTGATTTGTTTATTTCTAAGATTTGACATAAATCTTACTAAATTTAATTAAAAAGACTTCATTAATGCAATTTTTTAAATTTTTTTTGGTATAAACAAAACCTGCAGCAAATGAGAAAGACAAATGAAATGTTTTTCTATTTCAGCGACCCATTTTCTTGGGTTATCTTCTAATGAAACTCTACTATTTTTGCATATTGTAAAGTGTTAAATTAACTTATAATTACTAATGTAGCATTTATGTGCCTATATTGCTTTTGAAATAATGAAAATCTCCTCTAATAACTTAGAAAATTGTGTTAAATATATGTGTATGTGTTTTTTATTAATGTCGTATCCAGCCGTATCTATATTGGGGGTCTTAAAAAATGGCCGTATCCGTACCCAATACCGTATCGTATTTGCTTCCGTATCCGTGTCCATGCAACTTTAGATGAAATTGATAACATCTTACAAGTTACAATTGAATGTCTATAACAGTGTGATAAAGATTTTAAAAAATGTTGTCGCTATGGTATGAAGCAAGTTGAAAATGTTGTTGAGCTGATTGCAACTTCTATTATGAGAACTTCTTTTGAGTTAACTCCACAGACGTAAGAGTAAAGCACTCTTTGCAAGAAAGTTTGATGTAAATGCATTGTAATAAAAAATGAAGGTGGATATCTTTTCCAGAATCAAACAGACAGCTAACCACTGAGCTACCTCAGTCTGTTGAGAATATCGAACTTATGAAGCCAATAAGTTTGTAATATAGGGTTGCCACAAAAGTAGCCTTCTGCACTTGTTCCCTCAAAAATGGAATGCTTCCAAATCCAGAAAGGATTTTCCTGATGCTAAATTTTCCTTGTGGTAAAACTTTTGTCTCCTATTGATATAACATAAAGCTTAATCGAGATCCTAAGAAAGACTTACCTGTTGGCATCATGAGTTGTATAAACTTGACATCCAACCAACCAATCTCTACCAAGTCGTTCAGCAGTAAGAAGTACAAGGTCATTTACCTGAAAAAGTTAACAGAAACCAAAAGCAAGAATTCCTCTGCAACAGCAAAACTGATAATTTGAGTTTCATCATATCTCACAATAATTTTCAATCACATGCATAAGAACGCAAAATTTTATTACAAGAATTAAGAATAGAATCAAAGCAACAATGTTTAGACATTCACATACAAACATGCTAAATTTGAGAACCCGAAGCTAGCCATTCTTGAGGTCAATCTGTCCAACCCTTTACTGGTCATTGTTAATTTATTTGTGTGCCCATCTATTTTTATTTTATCGGCCGGGATTAGACAGTCTCAACCAATCATTAAACAATTTAACAAGGACAAAGGACTCAAATTGGACAGCAATATTCTCATTATTAATTATTCCAATAGGAACTTTGCCATCTTGTAACATACTCCGGAGGTGACTTCCTTCTGTAAGTATACTGTTGTTGCTACGTTATATATTCCAATGCCCGAATCAAAAGTGAAAAAATGTGTACAAGAAAGATGCTTTTAAATCCAACATGATTCAGACCTCAGGGGGAATGTTCTTGCTCCATTGGAAAAGACGACTCTATATGTGGGCAAGGACCACTACATATACTCATATCAGACTTGTAACAGAACTGATTATTTGTTACCCTTCTGTAAACAATATTGACCTAGTCATTGTTTCTTGATATAATTCACAAAACAATCCCAATAATCTACCATGTTGTCAAACATAATCAAGTAAACCGCTTTCCATCTCTGGTTATTGACTGTGCCAATAAATTCATCTTGTTTCAATACCTAATATAATCCCAGTGCACTTCTTGAGGAAGAAGATGGAGGTCTGATCCTGGGACCCCCAATACCATTCCTCCGGCTGCTCCTACATGGCGTAAGATAAAATCGCAGCAGCCCATTATCAACATTCGTGGGAGAATAATGAATACTCCGACTCCGGTCCAGTATCATCTCCTCCCTTCTTTTCATCTGCCAACTACTGCTCTTGTTCCTCTGTGCATTGCTGTTGCTGTTACTCCTGTGGATGGTATTGCCATTGCTTCCACCTTGTTTATTGCTCAAATTATTAATATACCAATTCCTGGTACTAATGCTGCTATTGCTGAAGAAATCCCCTTTACTCAAAGCCCTTCTTCCCTCCCTATCCCACGAATCTGAATGGCAACCTTCAACATCTCCTCCTCCTCCCTCGTATCCACCTTCATATTTGCTGCCACCATGCTTCTGAATGAACCCCCACATGGGACTAGTGATCGTCCTGCTCCAGGCCTTGCTCCATCTATGAGATTTTGAAACCTGTTTTGGATCATCCGAGGGGTTATGGAAATTTTCTGAACACTTTTCCCTGTTAGTCTTTTCCATGTCTGTCTCCACAGCCGTGGGCTTACAGTTGTCATCATCTAATGCAGCAGGTGACACCTTCGTGGTATTTGTATTCCTGGTCTCTATGGTCTGCACAAACTCTTTCTCATCAGTCTCCAATCCATTAGACTTATCTACCACATTCTTCTTTCTCCTACGGGATAGAGATGTATCTGAGTAATACTCTTTGGCTTCCAATGACCCACCTGGCTGACTCTCCTCCTCACCGCTATGAAACTTGATGGATTCTACTACAACTTGGTTTTTTGAGCAGCCAATGGCCGCAACTGCAGGAGCAGATTCTTCATTCACACCAATAACCGAAGAAGCCACAAATTTCCCAAGCAATACCCCATCCCAAGAAGCCCTGGGCTCTTCCCATGAATGCCTTGAATCCTCCCATGAAGTCCTACCCATGTCAATAGAAAACCTCGGATCATCATCACAGGAAGGCCTCGCCTCATCAAGTATTTCGGACCTGGTTTCCCGGGTTTGTGGATTCTTTGAATGGCGTTGTTTATGGCGGTGTCTTCTCTTCCATTTCTGAATTCTTTTCAAGACTATAGATGTCAGCCAAAATGATCTTGTTTTCTCCTTAGAATCAGCACATTCACTGGGGTTTGGATTCGACGCCTTCTTCTTGGTTTCATCAAGGTTCTCGTTATTCTCAGTGACTTGCATCCGATACCTATTCTGTGTATCAAGATCTATGTGGGACTTTATTGTTCTACTGGAAGGATTGGTAGAGCTCTCACCTGTTTCAAAACTCTCATAAATCAATCTACCGGGAGGTTCAGGTTCGGGCTCAGGTACCTGTTGCTGCTTCGTATATCCGACTTCAATCTCTGGTTCCTTTACCACAGCAGCCCAACCATTCATCTCCATTGAACTGGGCCCTTCATCAGCTGGGTATCCCTGGCTCTGGTTGCGACTTTGATTGTCATGCTCATCTATCTGAAACAATGCCCACAGTGTATTTCTAACTCGAATGTCACAGGACTTCCTCTTGGGCTCCAGCGAACTGCCCTCATCAATCTTAGCCCTGGCCTGTGCCCTCCCTTCTGAGAAAGACTTGCTCCTTCTCAGCTGAGAAGGTCCATTGGAGGTCGAGGCCTCAGACGCAACGACCATCTTCTTTTTCTGAGGATTGCTCTTCGCCTCTGCAACGATGGGCTTCTTAGCAGTAGCTTTCCCATCTGGGACAGGGAAGGCTTTTGCATGGCGGTCTGCTGGATCAACACAGGCCAAACGTTCTCTCAAACATGCCGCACAGACTCCTACCACAAACTCCCTCGGATGCCTCTGGCACCTCACAGCAGCACGGTTCTCTAAATTCATTTGTGCATAAGCAGAATCATTCACTCCATTGAAATGCAATGAAAAACTTATCTACCTTATACTTCCTTTACAAACTTACAATGCCAGAAGAAGAAAATCCAGCCCAAATTACAGCACAAAGACCAAATAAAATCTAGATCTCTGTACCCCACCTTGCTCCAAAGCAGACATCAATCCTGCTTCACTCTATACTACATCGCATACTGAAATTCATCCCAGTCCATGTCGATGCCTCAAAAATCCATTCCCATGATAGGGATATACCTCAGAACTCCAATCACAGAGGCACCCACAACCCAAAGGCCTGAACTCTGCACCTCAGTCTCCTCTTCTCTAGCACATTCTAATCCCCCCTTCAATCTACACTTCACAGCTTGAAATTCATCTCAGTTCATACCAATGCCACCAGTCACTCATTGCAATGACGATCCCAGTGACACACACCCACATCAGAACATCCCTGAAATCCAATTCACTTGTAACAAAAATCTCTCTTACTACAGGTTTTTATTCTCCTGGTCCTATACTAAAACAAACAATCTCATTGATTAGCCCTGTAGTCAATCAAATTTCTCTATCACCACCGCCACCGTCACGCCCTCCCCCCAAAAGAAAACACAATTCACATCAAACGACAATGCTCCTATCAGCAAATCAGGCATCCCCAACAAGGTCACTATCACACAACAGCAACTTCACTATCACCATCACACACACTCCCCTAAGGAATCATTCCTGAACAGTAAAAAGATTAGCTAGCCCACAACCACAACACTCCCACTGGCACTCAACTGGAAAACAACATATCCTTCACTCATCAAAGGATCAAGAAAAATAAATTAGTTTTCTTCCGTTTACATTATCTGTCTAGGCATTTACTGAATTAGTGCTTACGTTTCTCAGCATTTTAAAAAATTTAAGCAAAAACCAAATTGCAGTGGGCAGTCAATCCTCGGATTCTTGGATCAAATCACATCTCCATGGTGTCCCATCCATTCATTACCCCTGCATTGCCTAGGGAGCCGTTACCCACTACATACTATTTTACACCCAATATTATTATTGCAACTGACCCCATCCTACAAATTCACCAAACCAATTAATCCACTTACTCCAGTAGATTTCAAATTCTGTAGGAGCATTTTTATTTACAAAAATCTATGGTGCAATTGCACTCGCAAGTGAAACTATTTTGAGGAAACCTTATAGATATGATGTAGTTTATTTTCTATTTTTCAAAATTGTAATTATTAATTTATTTTAATAGATTAAATTATTGAATAAAATATTTAAAAGATAATTAATATAATAATAATAATTTTTTAAATTAATATGTATCATAAAATTTGATGGAAAACATTGATTTCAAGAAAAGTCTATATTGTCAATTTAACCTCACGTGGACACACAATAAAAAGGCTTATTTGAGGTCTCCAATCAAGGCTAAAATCATAATAGCACAACTCAGGATCTCATCATCTTAGATGTGAAATGGTTAGATGGATTACTCCCAAGGTAGAGTGGGAAGAAAAAGTGGGTAGATGGAGAACTCCCAAACATTGATTGTAAGAAAAATCTAGGATCAATTTAACCTCACGTGGATGTGCAATGAAAAGGCTTCGTGAACCCAAGGACGGGGTTGTGAGAACAAGGTCTCATCATCTTAGATGTGAAAAGGGTAGATGGATTACCCCATGGTGGAGTGGGAGAAAGAGTGGGTTGATGGATTACTGTAGAAACAATGATTTTAAGAAAAATCTACACAATTAATTTAACATCATGTGGATCCATAATGAAAAGGCTTATTTAAGGGAAGAAAGAGCTTACCTTTTTTTAAGGAAATGAGCATTTGAAACAGCATGGCACTTGAGTTTGAAAACATGTAAAATTGGACCAGGAGAACAAGGAGGCAAGACTTCACAAATTGCAATTTTTTTGGTGAGGCATTCTTAAAATTTCATCATTCATTCATTTCAAAAAATATTTGGTAAAAATTTAATATTAACTTTTAAAAAAACATGAATTTAATAATAACCCTATAGAAACTATATTGTTCTAATTTGATTTAATATTAAAAATAATAAAAACTTAACACTTTAAGCATTACCAAATTACTATAGCTTATAAAAATAATGCACAAAATACTACTAAACTACAACAACTATACAAATACTCTACTAAAATTAAAATTAAATTTATAATTAAAAATTATTAAAATATATATATATATATATATATATATAATATTTTTGTTAAGATTTAATTATATTATTTTTAGATAATATTGTTAAGATTTAATTCTATTATTCTTAGATAATATTGTATAAAATATATTTATTGAAACATAATATTTTCATAAGATCACCACTCTAATCAGAATTATCTAAGACAAAATAAAGTTTATTAATATACATTTAAATACAAAAGTACTCTCTTTTATCTATTAATCTTTGTACTCTCTTATATCTATTAATCTTTGTACTGTAACCGTAAATAAAATAAAATGTATTAATTTTAATTAAAGAGAATTTTGCTTCATTAAAGTGCTAGCTTTATAAGATGCTTCATGAAAATGATGTGATCCCTGATTCTCGGTCTTCTTTTCAACGCTTCTGTGTATAGTTTCCAAAGGTCGTAGACGTAATTTGTTGTACATTTACTTTTTCACAGTAAATATTAAATATTTAATATTTATAAATTAAACTACAATAAATATGTAATAATAAATTTACATGGTAATAAAATAATATTTTATTTGAATCACAGTACTCATGAGAGAAGACATGAGTTGTGAATCAAATCAACCGGATAAAAAGTCGTTTGCCAAGCTTCAAAATAAGGTCCACCAAGATGGACGTATACCTAGCTACGAAATGCTTTTTCACATAAAGGAATGGTGAAATTACTATTTTTTTTAATTTTTTTTTTTAGATTGTATTTTTTGTGATGGAAATTTATGTAATAATATATTGGTTAGTGGTTATTAGATATTAAGGTAAGGAATTCAAATTAAAAGATTTCTCTCATTTTGTTTTTGTGAGTCGTTATGAGCCAATTTGACACATGTTGCATGCAACATTTTGTTATGTCTTGGTATTTAAAGGCATGCATTTGGTACTTAAACACGTCATGGTAGAATTGAAAATTTGCTACAACATTTTATTTCAAATTAAAAAGTATCAAAGGAGTTAAATGTACATCATCATCCTATAGACCATCTACATGACAAGCTTGTTTTTGTAACAAATCGGTAGGCTCCTTAATGATGTCACTAGATATTCTCTTAACAAATTTGTATATTTAAAAGATGAAGGTGAGAAAATCTTTAGCCGCACTTTGTCAAAATGATTTCAAGCAACTTAGATTAATTATGTATATCAAATAATTTTTTCAATAGTCAAGGTCAACCCTGTATGGATAAAAATTGATTTGCAAGGTTTTTGTAACATTTCGGGCTCTAAGACATTAATCAAAAGTTAAGGAAGTGAAAATATTTGAATTGGTAAAATGATTAAAAATTACTTCAACTAGACTTTTATTTATCATTAATCTTAGATCCAAGTATGCCTAATCTACTTACTATATCAAATCTATTGTATTTCACATTTATTGATTGCATTCATTTAGTTATCCTATACAACTTTTAGGAAAAATATTTGTTTTCCATATATTTTATTGGTGAATGAAACATTCCTACATGACCTAGGATTTCCCTTTACATTTTACTCCTTCGTTCTCTTTTATACCATATTTGCTTATGGTTTGATTATACTCTTGTGGGATTATTCCATGCTCTACTCCATCCAAGGTTTTATTTGTCATTGATTGATCTTATCCTTTTTGTCATCCTACCCACCTTTCTTTAGCCTAAATAGAGTTTGCATTTCATATGTGATTATTGATTTTTTTTATTAAATGTTTAGGTCATTCTTGTTGTGATTTCCAAGATCAAAGAAGCAAAAAACCATAAATTTAACTTTTTCAAATTTGGTGCATACAATAAGCCAAAATGATACTATAGAGAGATGAACCAAATGTACACAAAAGGCTTGTTTATCTAGGCAAGCAAGTGAAGAGAGAAGGTACAAAACAATTACTAACTACCCCTATAAATAGGTGACACTTATGAATAAGCTTGACAAGTGTATAGGAAAGTGACATTAAGTGTTTGAAAGATGTGTCTCACTAAGTGAGTACACATGTCTCAACCACATGAGGTGAGACAACTCTCTCTAAGTAAAATTAAGTCAATATTAATAGGTCACTCTAGGAAGTGGTTAACTACTAACTAGTAGTGTAATGACTATATTTATGCCAACACTCACCACCTCCCCCCTCCCCACCCATATGTGCAACTTAGGGAGTAAAGTATACAAAGATGATGATGATGGGTCCTAGCTACTAACCATGCTAGGTACTCATGTACAATGAAAGCCTCCCATAAAGTGGAGAAATGTAGAAATCCTTATGGGAAAAGGCTACCCTCCAAAAGAAAGAAAAGTGCAATATGTATCCCTCATGTGAGAGAAATAAAAGAGATAATGTAGCCTCCCTACGAGATAATTCTCAAATGCTCAATTGTTTTCCGTAATAGAAATAACTTCTAGATGCTCTACATGAAACATCTTTTAATCCTAATGTAGTAGATGATGGTTGAGAAGATGAATTGTCCTTATTGGAAATAAGAAATGAATCTTGGTGAATGAATCCTTGTAGCAAAACGGGAGAATGTGTAAACATGCGAAGCATGACCAACCTTGTTAACTACAGGAATTTATTTACTCTTTGAATCTTGAATTATTGTCATAGTGGAGATGATATGTTTTAGTGCCTTCTAAAATGCATCAAGGTCCATTGGCTAGGGAATATCAAAACTTTTGCAAAAAATAGTGCTCAATCTCAAGCTACCGATAAAAAGTTATTTGACAATCATTTTTTGGTTAAATGGCTTATTTTTAATTACATCTACATTAAATGATTTAAAAATATTCAATGGAGAGATCTAGCCTATTGTCCAACTAAATATTTGAATCCTCATAGAAAATAATTTCTAATGATTATACATTTGTCAAACTTTTCCTTCATGGATGAAAAATGATGACAAAAAGAAAATTTGCCCTCTCTTAGAAGCAGTAGCACTTTATTTTCAAGGAATAACTAGCAAATGACAACTTCTTGTAGAAATCACTAAAAGTAATTTAAAATGCTCAGAAATAAATATTAAATGAAATGTTTTTTTATAAATATAAGCAGCAAAATCAAGGGTGTTGACCCATACAAACAAGCCAGAAGGCTAAACAATATAAACTAGGAGCATGTTAACAACACACCAAGAGTATCAAAAACAAATAGTAGCACGATAATAGTGTTGAAACTAGCTAATAACCACCATCATAGAAACCATATAAACAATCATATGATAACTATAGCAAAAAACTAACCTACTTAGCATCATAGTCTTAAAACCATAAATTAACAACAACAAAGTCTTAAACAATATAGTAAAGATACTAAAGGCACCACACACCTGCGAGAGTTTCAGACAAAAAACTAAATAGGAAACCATAAACATAACTAGTTAAGCTTAAAACCTGACTAGGTAAGGACCCCAACTCAGTCATCTGTCAGGAATTTTAACAATTCATTATAATTTCCATCTTTTTCCATATTAGGCCCAGCATCTTCTTCTGCGGCAAACACATGGAGGTGGCAGAGTTGTACATAATCCTAAGGCTTAAGTGGGATATACCAGTCACTTTCCTGCTAGGTCCATCATCTTGGTCTTCATCTCGTTTGAAAGTCATATTTTAGCACCATGCAGCCCTGACATGTCCCAATGATATTATTTTTATAGGTCCCTGTTCCCGCGCCTTCTTCCTCAAGCATCATGTCATTATTCATATCAATAGGGCCAGAATTATCACTCTCAAATACATGAGTGGAAGAGTCTTTGTATGAGCTATCGACCTCCAAAGTTTTCTCTTTGTCTTCCTCCTTATGACATTTCTCATCCTTGCCCTCTTTCAGATTATTTTCCCATTATGTTTATTTTCATGTTCCTCGGGGACCTCCGTTTCCAAATATTCAATCTCGTTGTAGTTATCCTTGCTAGGCGACCT
Organism: Thuja plicata; assembly: GCA_018584345.1. Taxonomy (NCBI): domain Eukaryota; kingdom Viridiplantae; phylum Streptophyta; class Pinopsida; order Cupressales; family Cupressaceae; genus Thuja; species Thuja plicata. The sequence continues at coordinate 1,136,506 of MU224866.1, read as the reverse complement.
AGTGGAAATTTTGTAAGAGCACCTTTGGGTGTTCAACTCCTCAACTACCTCATCATCAGAACCTACCTCTTGGATAATGCAACTAGTTTTTTTCCATTTTACACTTCAACTTGACAGGGCTCTTATGTTTTTTCTCTAAAGGATTTATTTTAATGGTGGTCATAACATTAAGGTGGGTGGGGGTTTCAGGGCTGGGTTGGCAGGATCCAGCCTTAATGCTAGGGTTGCGCATACATTGTTTCCTGTTGGGACCAGGAGTATCCAGTATGCTAGTAGAGGGTGGGGAGAGAGGCAGAGGGGGAGCTTCATGGACAACAATTTTGTGGGGAGGGAACAAAGAAAGATGAAAATGGTAAAGATGAAAAAATGAGGCTTTGATGCAAAGGGATTGGCTTTCTACCCTATCCCTTGGCTCAATATCGAGCTACCGATCAAAAGTTACTTGACAATCAATTTTTGGTTAAATGGCTTATTTTTAATTACGTCTACATTAAATGATTTAAAAATATTCAATGGAGAGATCTAGCCTATTATCCAACTAAATATTTGAATCCTCATAGAAAATAATTTCCAATGATTATACATTTGTCAAACTTTTCCTTCATGGATGAAAAATGATGACAAAAAGAAAATTTGCCCTCTCTTAGAAGCAGTAGCACTTTATTTTCAAGGAATAACTAGCAAATGACAACTTCTTGTAGAAATCACTAAAAGTAATTTAAAATGCTAGGAAATAAATATTAAATGAAATGTTTTTTATAAATATAAGCAGCAAAATCAAGGGTGTTGACCCATACAAACAAGCCAAAAGGCTAAACAATATAAACTAGGAGCATGTTAACAACACATTAACAACACACCAAGAGTATCAAAAATAAATAGTAGCATGATAATAGTGTTGAAACTAGCTAATAACCACCATCATAGAAACCATATAAACAATCATATGATAACTATAGCAAAAAACTAACCTACTCAGCATCATAGTCTTAAAACCATAAATTAACAACAACAAAGTCTTAAACAATATAGTAAAGATACTAAAGGCACCACATACCTGTGAGAATTTCAGACAAAAAACTAAACAGGAAACCATAAACAGAACTAGTTAAGCTTAACACCTGACTAGGTAAGGACCCCAACTCTGTCATCTGTCAGGAACTTTAACAATTCCTTATAATTTCCATCTTTTTCCATATTAGGCCAAACATCTTCTTCTGCAGCAAACACATGGAGGTGGCAGAGTTGTACATAACCCTAAGGCTTAAGTGAGATATACAATCACTTTCCTGCCAGGTCCATCATCTTGGTCTTCATCTCGTTTGAAAGTCATATTTTAGCACCATGCAGCCCTGACATGTCCCAATGATATTATTTTTATAGGTCCCCATTCCCCCGCCTTCTTCCTCAAGCATCATGTCATTATTCATATCAATAGGGCCAGAATTATCACTCTCAAATACATGAGTGGAAGAGTCTTTGTATGAGCTACCAACCTCCAAAGTTTTCTCTTTGTCTTCCTCCTTATGACATTTCTCATCCTTGCCCTCTTTCAGATTATTTTCCCATTACGTTTATTTTCATGTTCCTCAGGGACCTCTGTGTCCAAATATTCAATCTCGTTGTAGTTATCCTTGCTAGGCGACCTAGTGGAAATTCTATACGAGCACCTTTGGGTGTTCAACTCCTCAACTACCTCATCATCAGAACCCACCTCCTGGATAATGAAACTAGTTTTTTTTTCATTTTACCCTTCAACTTGAAAGGGATCTTACATTTTTTCTCTAAAGGATTTATTTTAATGGTGGTCATAACATTAAGGTGGGTGGGGGTTTCAGGGCTGGGTTGGCAGGATCCAGCCTTAATGCTAGGGTTGCACATACATTGTTTCCTGTTGGGACCAGGAGTATCCAGTATGCTAGTAGAGGGTGGGGAGCGAGGCGGAGGGGGAGCTTCATGGACAACAATTTTGTGGGGAGGGAACAAAGCAAGATGAAAATGGTAAAGATGAAAAAATGAGGCTTTGATGCAAAGGGATTGGCTTTCTACCCTGTCCCTTGGCTATCTCCAAAACTTCCTTAACAAATTTTTCTAGAGAATTTAAAATAAAAAATGGAAAGAAAATTAAGTTTCTATTCCAGAAGTGGTTAAAAAATGGGCATGTGGTAGTAATAGTAAACCTTCAACTGACCTTTGCGAGTAAAATATTTCATGACCATAAGGCATACCTAGTCCCAAGGTTCAGGAAGTTTATCTCTTTCGTAACCACCATGCATTTTGACAGGAGCCTCATCTGGTCTTAAGAACTAGTTCATGCTTTCGGTGTCTGAGACCCTACTCCGCTTCCTCCACTTTCTACCAATCATAGGAAGGCATGTCACCTTAGCAATCAATCTTCATTCACCTCAAAACTAATTCCTCCCACTAAAACCCTTCTCTCTGCCCATGAACTCGCAATCTGAATAGAGAGATTCTCATCATAGCTCTTCATATTCTCTAGGAATTGGGAAACTCTACCTTCTCTGCAAATGTACCACACCATGGCATCATTTTTTAATTCATCTAGTTTGCTTGGCTCAATACAAACTTGTATATATGAGAAATATATCTCATGAAATTAGTTTGCAAATATGCTCAATTCAAACATGAAATCTAACATTTAAGTTATTGAATCAAACAAACAAGTAAAAAAAATTCCATGGTTCCCTATCTGGAAATGCTAATCCAATGCTCTCAGCTTAGCATCCATTAGTGATAGTCCTAGAATGAGAGAGTAAGCTTTAAATTATGCAAATTTACCCTATCATAGCTCAATTACACTACAATTTCTCCAATATGCCCACTATTATGCAAATTCATAAATGAAATTCTATGCTTATGAGATGAACTGCCTATAGTAAGGATGTTCTAGATTATTGGATGTAAAGTGGTGATTTTCTCTATAGAATGTACTCTATTTAAAGGATTTCCCAAGGGTAGGGGGTAGAGTTAGGTTGACTCATGATTAGCCAAGGGTTGAGCTAATGGTCTCAAAGGTTAAGACAAAGCAAATCTTGGTTTCAAATGTTGGGAGAAGAAGACAAAATGAGGGGCCAAGATGCACCTCAAGAATAGTGATGGAGAATCAATTTGGTCTTTGATCCATGTGAGCTCAATTCCTCAATCCCATTGGTTGATTTAATTTTGTCCCATGTAGTGGATGAGAATAATAAGAATTAATTAATTGATTTAATTGATTTATGTTAGCCATGTGCACCCTTGAATGGGTTAGATTTAATTTGATTTAAACTATACAATTAATTAATTAAAATCAAATGTATAATTAATTGATCTTTTTTATTTAATTAATCTAATAGATTTGATTTTCAATTAATTCTACAAATGCCCCTCTTTGAATCAATGTGTGAAGCGCGTTGGTTCAAAGAATGTTTGATGTTTGATTAACAAATGTCTAGTCTGATCTCAATGATTGATTCGTTGATACCATAATTTTGATGAAGAACATGATATGATGTCCTGATGTGAAAAACAACCTAATTGATATGCCCCACCGATGGTGATTTTGAAATTTAATGCCCTAGATTTGATTCGTTGATTTCTCATCCTGATAATATCTTGCCCCCTCAAAAATGAAAGCAAAATTGATTTTGAAATTTTGTATAAAAATTTGTGTGGTATATCTCAATTATGATTTGATTTCCGATAATGCGATGTTTGAAAATGCCTTATTTGATGAATTTTCAACCTTTTTGATAAAATAAAGGTTTAAATACCTTCCATTTAGGTCAAAAAGGTATATATAGGAGTAAAAAGGTTATTTTCACCAATCATTTTCACTTTTTATCTCCTCGAGCTCTGATTTGACTGATTAATTTGATTGCGATGGTGGTCTTGATTCGAGAGCATAGGTTTGAGCGAGGGTGCAAATTCTAGCGTCCAGTAGATTACAAACCTCCAATGAGTATCTGAATCCTTCCTCGTTGATTAATTTGATGAATCACAGTAATTTTTTTGAATTTTTAGGCGTTAGAACATTAGGTTTTTGTTATTTTTTCTTAAGTAGTGCGTAGAATGATATGAAATAGTGCATAGGATTATCTTTTAAGGCATCTATGTAGGGAAATGACACATAGAGTAGTGTGAAGTAGCACATATAAATGAGCACCGTACCTAGGCTTTAGCACATAGGATAGATTGAGTAGCACTTAGTAAACCCTAGTGCAAAATAATGATTCTTTTAGCGCGTATGATGAGTTTGAATAGCGCGTACCAAAAGAAATGGCATGTACAACTTGGTGTAGCGCATATAAAGTGTTTGACAGTGCTTAGTGTTTGATAAAATAGCATGTGCACTTTTTTGCGCATATGATAAGGTAAAATGATGTGTAAGATGCTTTATTGAATTTTTAACCTGATTAGACATGTCATCTGATTCATCGGTACGTCTGATTGGTCGATTGATTGTTGTGGCCTAATATTGTGATGAAAATAAAGTTTTGTGATATTAGTTTGATCAAGTTGATGAATTTTATATGATGTCAATCCTGATAGGTTAATAGGATAATTGATGTTTTTCCATCCTCACGATATAGAGATAGGAAAAATTTGATGTGCCCTAGACGAGCGATAGGATGATAGGATAGCTTGATTGACTCATGATGATCCACTTAGATGATGTTACTAATGTGATTGCACTTGATTTCAAAATAGGTTTTGTTTTAGAGATTATATATCCACGAATTACCTCCCTGGCCCCTTGATATGGTCAACCAATTATCCCCCCAGGAGTGAGTTTATTGGTCGATGTGGATTGTCATTCTTATTAGAGATGCCTTGGTTCTGCATGAACCATGGTTTATTGACCGCTATGGCTGAGCGCTAGCACTCACCATAATACCTTCCATTTGTTTATGGATGAGATGATAGTCACCCCTCGAGGACGTGCATAGGATGATCAATTTTATGATAGTGCAACATGAAGATGCATCTTCAGTGATCCTGTAACATAAGAAAATAGATATTATTGATTTTAGGGTTTTCTATTATCCTATATTACATTTGAAAGATTTATTTGATTATTTATTGAAATGTAAGGGGTACAGAACATGCTCTCCTTCTATCCTTAGATGTACAAATGAAAGATCCAAATTGATTAATCCAAAATGGAAGGATCAATGCATAAATGAATCAACCATTTAGAAATAAGGACAAAAAGGAAGATCTTAAGTACCCGTTTATTTATTTGAATGTGCA
>MU224866.1:1043293-1071472 GCA_018584345.1 Thuja plicata | reverse complement strand
GAGACACATAAAAAAGGAATTAAATAATATTTAATTATTAAATAAATATCCTCATTTTCAATAATTGAATTTAATATTCAGATAATTGAGAAAAAGTAATTATGAGGTCATATTTATTTAATTAGTTAGATATTCTCTCAAAAATCTTATTCCTATTCAGAAATGCAAACTTTGAATTAATTGTGCTTTAAAGAGAAATAAAACAATTAAATTCAAATACAACAATATTAAATCAAAGAGATAAAACAGTTAAAACAGGAAGAAAACAATTTATTAAATTCTTTTCAATAAAGCTTTCTGTTTTTAACTGGCTTTTCTAGTTGTTTTATTTCAAAACAGGAAAGTTTCTATTCTGATCCTCTCAGAGTCTATAAAAGAACTCTCTTTCTTCATTCAAACCCCTAAAAACTTTACTCAAAAATTGCATTGTTAGAATACTGAATTATTGTCTCATTTTCTTAATATCATATAGAGTAATTCCATATTGCAAATAGAATAGCTTCAATTTTTAGAATAATGGCATTTAGTATTCATGTTTAGATGATCTCTCATGTTTCAATTTCTTAGCATAATATTGCATTGTCTTGCATTCATCATGTTAAATCCTTTGTTCTTAGATTGGTCCATGGTTGTGAGACTCTCGTCCTAAGAGAAAATTTCAAAACCCCCATCTAGATAGAACGTAACAGGTCGAATCACGCAGGTAGGCAGGATGAATAACTCATATTCAGTCTTGTTTGTACCTGGTCAAGAAGGACTATGTTGAAGTGTGTGGTTGATTGAGAAGGCCAAAATTAACACATACAGAGTTGTCTTACAGGTCCCATGATCTAATACTTTGAGGAAGATACTTATAGCAAGTCATTTGTGATACGCTAAGTGTGAATGAATACGAAAAGAGATAGAAGATGTACAGAGCATAATATCATATGTGGTTCATTCATCAAGAGTCTATGTGAAGAAGAAGTGAAAGATTGTAATACACTAGAACTAATCAAGTCAACATGTCTACTCTATAGTTCATCATTAGATATAGTGCATATCTATTATACAGAAGGTTGTAGCCTTCACCATTAAGCAGTGAGCTTTTGGACAGTGAGTCCTTCACCCCTAACAGGGTTATTTGTAAAAGACTCCTAACAGGGTCCGACCCTTAACCAGGTCACTATACTTATTGCATTGTAAATGAAAAATCCTAACAGGGTTGAAATATCTTCTAACAGGGATTAATATAAACAATTATAGCTCATTATGGGTGATAATTCCCATTGGGGTTTTTACCATTTGGTTTCCCCGTAATCAAATTATGTGTTGTGTACTGTGTTATCTGATTAAGCATTTAATTTTTGTATTTTGAAGTTAAGAAAGTAAAAAGAATTAAAGTTACTGATAACTGATTCACCCCCCCTCTTAGTTATCCTTTGGGACTATTCTAAAACTTTGTTGTTAATGATGCACTAGTTGTTTTTGAATTCCAACTGATATCCTTTATCAAGCAACTGTCCAACACTTAGTAAGTTATGATGTAAACCATCAACATAAAGAACATCATCTGTTTTATTATTTCCATCTAAGGTGATAGAACCTCTGCCTATGATAGGTTTGGGAGTGTTATCTCCAAATCTAACCATGCCACCTTTGTATTTTTCCAAATGTACAAATCTATCTTTGTCTCCTGTCATGTGGTGTGAACATCCGCTATTAATGATCCAGTCAGTTCTGATGTCAACTTTTGAAACTAATGCTAACTCTTGTTCTTTTTCTTCATATTCTTTGTCCATTTCTTCAAGCATCTTTTCAATGTCTTTAATGACAATCAAACCAATTTCATCTTCTCCTGAATCATCATCAGTTACACCGTCTTCAGCATGATAACATTCCTTAGTGTACTTGGGCTTGTAATCTGATTTGAACTTTTTGACTCTTGTAGGACACTTGGATGCAAAGTGGCCAACTTTATTGAATGAAAAACATTTGAATGGTAGCTATCCTTCATATTTCCATTTACCTTTCCTTTCTTTCTTGGAAATCATAGCAATTATTTCTTCTAGTTCTGTATCCACTTCTTCATTATTACTAGAGCTGTTTATGGATTTCTTTTTGTGGACTGAGGCTTTGAAAGTTGTCTCACTTTTGGGTTCAGTCTTCAATCTTGATATCTCAAATGTAGGTATTTTACTGATCAAAGTCTCCCTCTTGAAGTCTTTTGAAAAATTCATAGTCTCATCTAAGATATTGATCTTTCTCTCATAGTCTGCTGTTAGTGTGGTCATTAGTTTGTCCATTATATCTTCCTCTAAAATTTCACCACCATTGTTTCTAATACCTGAAACTGCTTCATTAATTCTTTTATTATAGGCTCTGATGTTTTCTTTAGGTAGCATTTCTAAGTTGTTGTACCTTTTCTTCCATGTCTTTCTGTGTGCATTCTTTTCTTGGATATCCCCTTCAAACATATCTTATAAGTATTTCTAAATAGAGTATTCTTTATCTGTCTTCTTGATTTCAGAGAATTCACTGTCGGATAGGGCACTAATTAGGGCTTCTTTGGTGATTGCATTATTAGTGAACACTTCCTTTTGTTTGACTATAGAGTCATCTTCTGCAAGGTCTTTCAAGGTAGGAACTTCAATTTCTTGAGTGGCAATCTCATAGATCTCAAATCCAACACACTGAAGATGTGTTATCATTTTGTTCTTTCAGTCAAGATAGTTTTCTCCATCGAACTTAGGACTCTCTTTCCTAAAGTATGCCATCTGATCTACCTTAAGCTATTAGGATTTCTCTCCAAGGCACTTGGCTCTGATACCAATTGTTAGAATAGTCCCAAAGGATAACTGAGAGGGTGGGTGAATCAGTTACCAGCTACTTTAATTCTTTTCTTTGCTTAGATACAATTAACATAAAGTAAATGCACATTTAGATAACACAATAGAGAACACAACAATTTTGGTGACAGGGAAACCAAATAGGTAAAATCCCCAGTGGGAATCAGCACCCACAAAGAACTATACTTGATTATAATTATCCTTGTTAAGAGATCTTGTAACCCTGTTAGGATTTTTTATTTACAATGCAATAATTATAGAGACGTAGTTAAAGGTCAGACCCTATTAGGAGTCTTTTACAAGTAACCTTGTTAAGGTGAGGACTCACTATCCAAAAGCTCACTGCTAGAATGATGAAGGCTACAACCTTCAGTAGAAAAGATATACACTATATCTGATAGATGAAATTTTTGAGTAGACCTGTTGTTTTGATCAGTTCTAGTGTGTTGTATACTTCCACTTCTTCTTCACATAGATCTTTTCTTGATGAATGAAATGTCTCTACTATCCCAAAACAACAGACATTATGTCTTGCACTTGTTCTGTCTTTATTCTTCTCATTCACACTTGGCGTTCATCAAATGAACTACTATAAGTATCTTCTCCAAAGGATGTGATCTTCATCAACTCTAGGAGTACCTTCAATACTTCTTTAGTCGGCCACATCAACCACACAAAATGATTAGAAATATGCAACTCATACTGAATAGATGCAACACTCCACAAAGTCGGCTCCACCAAATTAACTCCAACTTCATGATTCTGATAGAACATGTTTGGGCCTTTAGATAATTATCTTTAACTCACAACTAAACATGAATAAAAACACACATATCCCAAAGATAGGTGCAACTCAAGAAATAATGTAATTACGTTGGCTCTTCACAGATAGTCTTCAATCTCTGTAACTATTATAATTGATTGACATAGCTCAACTGAAACTTGATATCTGACTTAGCGTGAATGCACATAGCATCTAGGACATGTATACACCATGGAATTGAACACGCATAGCTCCAGAATATTGATATTGATAATTGCATATGGAACACTACTGTATATTATATGTTGTCATCAATGACAAACATACAATCAATTATTTGCATAGAAGAAAATATCCAACACTAACCTTGAAATATTGCAGATCTGAAGAATGCTTCTTTCTGAAGCCTGTGTTTAGTTTCTGGAAAATCTAAGACTAGATCTAGAATAGAAATGTAGAGATGAACAAAATCCAAAAATATTTTTCCATTTTGACATAGTTCTGATTTGTACCCTCAAGTCAATGTCATCATTGACCTAGAATTTCTGATTCTGACCTAGGGCAAAATTGACCTAAAAAGTCTCAGACTGAAATTCTATTTTTGGTTCCTGAAAGTTTGCCAAAAAGGGTATCTGAATCTGCTCTGCGATCTACTATTCTGAACCTGTACCTACAAGAAAAATGGTTTTTTTGTTGGGGGGAGGGGTTAGCCTTGGTCAAACCCTAGTTTTGGAATTATCCTCAAAGTATAATTGAAATTGCATAAGTAAAAACAAAGTAAATGCACAAATTCACCTTGCTTGTAGAAGTCCTTATGGTAGATTTGAATCCGTGAATCCACAAGTATGTATGCACCAAAAAGGATGTAGAATGTAGGATGTCTTCAATCAATTTCTTTTAGATATTCAACACCAATCTTGAATGGGTTTTTGAATTGGAAGAGGCTTAGAGGAATGTGGATGGAGAAATCTTCAACAAGAGGGCTCCATAGAGCTTGAATCCTTCCATGGCCACCAATGGATCTCCTTGATGAAAATGAGTGCTTGAGAAGTGCTTGAGAATGGATGAATGCTTCAATGGCTACTTGGCTTGCTTCAAATCTTGCTTATTCACCTTTGGATCTCACTCTTCAAGTCTTTGAATTCTTGCAATTATGCTTGATGATCATGGTTTATGGTTAGATAAAATGAGATGAGAATGCTTCCTTTTATATGAAACTAGGGCACAATATTCTAGAGAGGCCTACATAGGAGAATTAAATTCCAATCAGACCCATGCCCCTAGAATAAGACCTATATTAAATATAATTTAAGATTTTTTGTTCTGAAGATTGAAATAGCCAACGCGGAAGAGAGAATTAAATTTTTCCAAAGACCACCATCTAGAAATCCTAAAATTCTAAAATTTGAATCCCTAGCCTAGAAAAGGTTGATTGTGACCTAGGTCAAGGTCAAGGTCGACCTTGAACCTGAGGTCAAAGTCCCAATTTTTCAATCTGGGGTGCCAGAAATAGGTTGGAAAAAGTGGAAATGGGGCAGAACAGGGGGATAAAGCTTGATCAAAGTCAAGAACCCATTCAAGGTGCTTGACATGACCCCAAACCAATTACTCAAAAGGATAAACCAATCTACCATGGAAGTGCTTCCATTTTCTGACTATACATTTAAACCCCACTTTAGCAAGAGTATGGACTCAATACAAACTCTTGGTAAAGGAGATCTAAAGAATAGATAATCTTATTGGAATCAAAAGGGACAAAGGAATCCTCAAGCCCCCAAGGGACTTAAGTCTGTATCAACTCTAAGATCATGATAAGAGAGACATCACCAGTTAAGGAGAAAGAGACAGAGGGTGTGGTTACCTCGCCCAATGAGAACCTATGTCCCATTGTGAACCACATAAGGAAAAAGTGTAACTGGAAAGATGGAGTTGAACCGCCTAGTGAATGTAGCTACTCACTAGTCAACCATCAAGGAGATCCATTCTTAAGGACACCTTCCAACCTTAAGGGATCAAAAAATTGTAATTTGAAACTGGAGGGATCAAGAGATCCATGTAAATTTAAACTGGAGGGATCAAGATTTTCTAAAAAGTAAAATATACATGCTTTAAGGATTAGTCTTTAATCCATAAAGGGAAAAAGTTTTTAAATTTTGAAAATATTTTGAATGTGCGTGTGTGCAAAAAGTGAGTATAGTGTATACCCCCATGTTAAAGTCATTGCTAAAACTTTAATAGGAGCAATGGCTTTGATGAAAACATAAAAACTCTACTAATTACATTTCCACTATGAGATGTCCCAAAATGAAGACAAATTAAGGGAAATATCACATAAACATACAAAGAACATGGAAGGGATCTACCTTCTGTGGGGTCAGTATGATCATAAGATAACATGTACATATAAATATGATATTATTGCAAATGAATTGACATCATTCCCCCAAAAAAGTAGAAATACAATCACAATGGAGGAAAGAAAACTCAAGAGTTACGAAGAAGAGTTTTTTCGGACCACAACATGGAGACCAAAAAGAATCAGTGCTGCCATGTCGCAGATCCAAGTAGACTATAGAAGGAAAACATTAAAGAACATAGCACAAGTACAACATAACATGAAAACAACATATAGAAGAATAGAGATACATATAGAGGAATTATACAACAGGTTTGATTCCTTTATTACCTCGCACCAAAAAAGTAGCAAGGGTTGTATAAAAGAGTCTAACAAACATTTAGCGAACACATTACAGGAGAAGCACAATACAAGATGCAAACACAAAAAGGGCTACCATGAAGGATAAGCCAATCAGGTGCATTGACTACTCTCCCCATCTTGGTTTATGTAATTTAGGGAAGGTGGGGAACTTGCAAGAGGGACTATATCTAATACATTAGGAATAATAACCAGTTCCAAATAAGGATCCTCTTGAGAATCGTGTTGCTCGATACTAGGTATAATTGTCAATTGAGTTGAAAGTATATGAGGTAAGTTAGTATTAAGATCAATGGTCTCATATTCATCACTAAGATAAATAGGATCATCTAGAGTATCCTCCTCATCAAGATTAATTAAAATGGGATCTAAGATGCAAATAGGATCATCATACTCATTCATCTTAACATCATTATGAATATTAACTTCTTCCAACACATCAGGCATAGGTTGGTCAAAAGAAGGTAAATAATTTTGAAGAGGAGAAGCACTAACTCTACACTTCTTATGACGTTCGTTAGCAGATTTATTATGTTTTGCTTTGTTTGACACATGTGGAGAACTAGGAGGAATAACCACTAGTTCCTTCACAGGTTCTATAGGAGGATTGGTAAGATTCATAGTAGGCTTAGAAGCAACACTAGAAAGTTGAGTAATAGAGTTAGAAGTAATGGATAAAGGAGGTATAGAAGGAGTGGGCAAAAGACCATGATTAAAATCTATCTAAGGCATGATTAACTCAATTATCTTGTGATGTTTATAGGCTTGATATGAACAAAAAAGGTTGTTAGGGGGAGGAGGACATGAATTAGGTAATGAAGTCCAAAATAAATCAAGAGTAGCACAATATCTAGGCCTATAAGGTTGATATAAACTATGATTAATCATTTTTACTTCTCCATTATGAATGAACTTAAGATATTTATGAATAGGAGAAGCAATAGCGTGCATAGAAGTTATCCAAGGCAAACCAAATTTGACTTGAAATTGATCAGAAGTAGGAATGACAATGAAAGTAGTATCTGCAACCTTGCCACAAAGTTCAACATCCAAGTTAATAGAACCAAGTGCAGGATAGAGAAAACCATTACAAGTTTGGATCCATGCATCTGATGGATCATAACAGTCACGTTGTAGGTTTTTCATAAAAATATTTTCCTCAGTAATGAAATTTATTAAAGATGTGGGATCAACAAGACAACCACGTGCAGGTAATTATCAATCCTAGCATAAATATAAAGGGGACCATCGGGAGCCTTAATAGTCTCACAATCATCAAAGGTAATTGAAAGTTCCCGATGTCATTTATCCTTAGTTTGTTTCTGAGGTTTAGGTGGAACTGGAAGTTGAGGTGGAGGTGAAGGATCTTGAACAATAGGTTGAGATGCAACAATGCTCTCCACATGATTAAAAATGTGATTAAGATCATCCATCTTTGAATCGTAAACGATATCCATAGAAGATGGTTGAGTGATGGTATTAGTATCATGTGTAGGTAACAGATTCATATAGATTTGAAGGTTTTGATTAGGAGGAGAGACAAATTTGTTCCCATTACCATAAAAATTATCAACAGATAAAGCATTAGAATCGATTAAGTCTTGAACCTTATGCTTTAGAGAATAACATTTTTCAGTATCATGGTCATTCTGGTGATGGTATTGGAAAAAAGATTTAGAATCAAAGTATTTTGAAGCTATAGTAGTAGGAAGGAGAGGTCGAATAGGAGGAAAGGTAATCATATTAGCACTTAACAAGCTAATCATAATAGAATGTAAAGATTCAGAGAGAGGAGTAAATGTACAATTCATATAGAAAGCAATGGATACAGATGTGGCATTGTGAGATGCAACAACAACTTGATCAGCAACTGCATTTGTCTATTTATTAATCTTGATATAGTTGTTAGGTTTCTGAAACTTATTAGGATTAGGAGTAGTGTCACTCTTATCAACTGGAACAGGAGCCATTAGAGTGTTTCTCTCAAATTGGCTCACTTGTAATTGATAATGATGAAGTGCTGCACAAAGTTGTTGAAAAGAGGTAAATTTAGTAAGTGGAATCTTATCTCTAATATCCTTTTGTAAATTTGAAATAAATATATGTTGAATATCAATATAAGGAACAAGATAAGAAATTTGAGCATATAAATGCTTAAATCTACCAATGAAATCAATCAATTTTTCCTTAATATTTTGTTTGCAATGCATTAAATCAGTTAAGGAAACTTGTAGACCAATGTTATTTTGAAATTGTTGGATGAAGGTATTAGCAACTTTACGAAAAGAATCAATAGAATAAGGAGGTAAAGAACAATACCATTGCAAATACTTATCAAAAAAAGTTCTAGAAAATAGTTTAGCTAAAATCCTATGGTCATGAGCATAATCACTATAAAGGATTTGAAATGTTTTAACATGAGTAACATGATCACCTTTACCATTCTAATTCTCAAGATGAGGCATATCAGCTTGTTGAGGAATAGTAGCATGAATAATGTCTAAGGATAAAGGACTACCCATGTCACATGTAGGAATGCTAAATTTGGATTGAGTTAAGGATGTAAGTTGTTGTTGTAAAGATGATATAGTTTGAGCCAAACTAATAATTGTGGAATCATTAGAAGACATAGGTGGCATAGAAACATTAGAAATACTAGGAAAAGTGTAGGAAGTAGTAGGAATGGAAGACACAACTGGTGGAACATTTGGAACCATAGTTGGAAGGGGATTAGAATAAGTAAAAGGTACACTATGATATGAAGGTTGTGAGGTAGGTAGAGATATTGATGGATCACTCACAGGAATAGATGAAATTGGGAGATATGTGGTCATCAAAGGAGGAGTATAAGTAGGAATAATAGGTAAAGGAAGAAAAGAAGGTCCCTCACTAGTGATAGGGGGAGTAAATCCTAGATCTTGAGCCTCTTCTGCTAAAGGTTTAACATTCAAATGCACAATATGAGTGATAACACACAAGAGATTAATACCTTGATCACTATCACAAAGAACTTTCTTAAGAGCCTCTATAGCTTGGATGGAATCTTGATTATGGTTTTCTTGAATAAGCCAATTTCCACTTTTATCAAGTTCAGTTGAAAGTGTTTGCACTTGTTCAGGAGGAACTCTTAAAGAATCATCCTCATCATGAGATGAGTGAGAATATTTATTCTCCATAGAAGGATTGGAATCATGAGTTATCAAATTGTCATCTGGGATCCTAAGGAAAGGAGAGGAAGACTCGGGATCAAAAGAACCCATAAGTCTACGGCTTCTTCTAACCGTAATACTATAAGTAGGACTAGAAGTGGTAAAGCTCATACACCAATGCAATACAAATGAACTAATTTAGGAAACAACATAAAAGAAAGCTAATATGATATGCATGAAAGATCTAATAAAAAATATGTAAATCTAACACCAAAAAGAAAGAGTTGTCTATCGTGGGTTCACCAAAATGTAACATAAGAAAATAGATATTGTTGATTTTAGGGTTTTCTATTATCCTATATTACATTTTAAAGATTTATTTGATTGTTTACTGAAATGTAAGGGGTACATAACATGCTCTCCTTCTATCCTTAGATGTACAAATGAAAGATCCAAATTGATTAAGCCACAATGGAAGGATCAATGCATAAATGAATCAACCATTTAGAAATAAGGACAAAAAGGAAGATCTTAAGTACCCGTTTATTTATTTGAATGTGCAATAGATGTAGAAAGAATGATAACCTTAATTGAAATAGATAGGAGAAATATACTAACCTTGAAATATTGCAGATCTGAATAATGCTTCTTTTTGAAGCCTATGTTGAGTTTCTGGAAAATCTGAGACCAGATCTGGAATAAAAATGTAGAGACGAACAAAACCCAGAAATCTGTTTCCATTCTGACATAGTTCTGATTTGTACCCTCAAGTTAATGTTAGCATTGACCCAAAAATTTTGATTCTAACCTAGGGTAGAATTGACCTAAAAAGTCTCAGACTAAAATTCTATTTTCAGATCCCAAAAATTTGTAGAAAAGGGTATCCAAATCTGTGCTCTGATCTACTATTCCAAACTTGTACCTGCAAGAAAAATGGTTTATTTTTTGAGGGGAGGGGTTTGCCTTGGTTAAACCCCAGTTTTTGAATTAACCTCAAAGTATAATTGAAATTGCATAAGTAAAAACAAAGTAAATGCACAAATTCACCTTGCTTGTAGAAGTCCTTGTGGCGGATTCAAATCCGTGAATCCACAAGTATGTATGCACCAAAAAGGATGTAGAATGGAGAATGTAGAATGTAGAATGTCTTCAATAAATTTCTTGTAGATATTCAACACATATCTTGAATGGTTTTTTGAATTGGAAGAGGCTTGGAGGAATGTGGATGGAGAAATCTTCAACAAGAGGGCTCCATGGAGCTTGAATCCTTCAATGGCCACAAATGGATATCCTTGATGAAAATGAGTGCTTGAGAATGGATGAATGCTTCAATGGCTACTTGGCTTGCTTCAAATCTTTCTTCTTCACCTTTGGATCTCACTCTTCAAGTCTTTGACTTCTCGCAATTATGCTTGATGATCATGGTTCATGGTTAGAGAAAATGAGAGGAGAAAGCTTCCTTTTATATGAAACTAGGACACAATCATCTAGAGAGGCATACATAGAAGAATCAAATTCCAATTAGACCCATGCCCCTAGAAGAGGACCTATATTAAATATAATTTAATATTTGTTGTTTCGAAGACCGAAACAACCGACCCAGAAGTGGGAATTAACTTTTTCCAAAGACCGACATCTGGAAACCCTAAAATTCTAAAATTTGAATCCTAGGCCTAGAAAAGGTCAATTATGACCTAGGTCAAGGTCGAGGTTGACCTTGAACCAAAAAGGTTGACCTTGACCCTGAGGTCAAAGTCCTAGTTTTTCAGTCCAGGGTGCCAGAAATAGGTTGGAAAAAGTGGAAATGGGGTAGAACAGGGGGATAAAGCCAGATCAAAGTTAGGAACCCATTCAAGGTGCTTGATATGACCCCAAACCACTTACTTAGAAGGATAAACCAGTCTACCATGAAATTGCTTCCATTTTCTAACTATACAAATCCTACGATTGGTGATGAGAGTGTTCCATGGGCTCAGTTCATTTCATTCCATCTACTTCCTATAGTATCGGGTTCATTGATTATGGATTCCTACTTCCTGATCACCGAGGTCATAGATTTTTCATTAGCTGGGGTAGGATATTGGAGGACATGATTGTAGATCCTTGAAGGTTTGATTGGGGATCTTATGTAATGGCTCAGTTATACAATGAGTTAAACCATGTTGTTTATCGATTAGGTGTTGCACTTTCTACGGGTGCAATTTTATTATAGTTATGGACATGGGAGCATATTCTTGTGACAATACCCATTACAACAAGAGTCAAATATCATAGATGGTCTTACAGTTTCCTGTACGAGGGACTGATTGTCTAGCTTCATTTGGGAAAGATGGATTACTGGCATCACATGCTTGATGACATGGAATATGTTGTGTGGTGAACATACCCCGAATGCGAGGCCTAGCAAGAGGATGATCTAGAGTTACCATATATTTTTATGCCATGATGGATGATAGGCAAGACTCCTCTAATTATTGAGAGGTTTTTATTTTACAAAGTTCTACAACAGTTCATCCATACTCAAGATATACCATAGGGTTTGGCTTTGTATGCACGAGTACATGCAAAGAGATTTATGTGGGGACCATAGGTAGAGTATCACTATGCTTGTGATGACATTTATAGGATGTCACATTTAGTTTGGGATATTAGAGATCATGTAGTTGATGTCAGCATGACAACCGATTATACATAGTGGTTTACTCAGCATCGGTTCCCTCAGTATATAAATCCTAGTTAGCCAATTCCTAATATTGATGAGCGCTCAAATAGTGATGAGGATGATGTAGGAGGTGGCAGTGGGAGAGGTCATGGACAATAGAGACAAAGAGTGCAGAGGAGAGCTAGAGCTACAGGTAGGTGTGGGTTAGTGATTGGTGTTGCTAGGGGTAGTGGTGGTAGAGTGAGGATGAGAGGTGGTTGAGTAAGGATGATAGGTGGCAGAGATGGTGGCAAGGCTCCTCCTCAGGTTGCACTAGCAGGTTGGGGTCAGCGGAAGTAGAGAGTAGCCATACATGTACAAATAGTTTAGGCTAGGAATATTGCTCAGATTCCAGTGGCTCTACATCTAGTGGATCCTCATATCCCAGTTGCTCCACAAGCACTAGATACTCTTACTCAGGATGTTAGGACTCTACAAGCTAGTATGAAAATGATTAGTAGCCGAAAGGATCAGTTTGCTACTATTATGCAAATTTTTATGGCTTTTATGGCTCAACGGCCTAGTATATCTACTACTAATCAGGCTCTTTAGACATATCCAGGTAGTATAGGTGGGAAAAATGGGATAGATGGTGTAGGTGGGATAGATGGTATAGTTGGTGGCCCTAGTTGAGATTATTATTATTCCATTTTTTTATGATTATGTAGCACGATGTATCTCATTTTCTTGAGACTTGATGTATCTTTTTTGATGTAACTTGATAGACATTTGATCATTTCTTATAATATACTCTCCTATTTTTTATTTCATGTTCTCTTTATGATGTCATCATATGTTGGACTTTTAGTTTTTGATGATATATGGATGCAATTCTATATGATTTATATGCATTTACTTTATGCATGTTGTGGATGAATTGTATTATGTATGACATACTTTAGATGGATGCAAAATGTATGATGATGCTTTTACTTAATGCTCTTAATGATTTTGATGATGAACTTATGCAATGATGTGCAATGGAACTAAATGATAAATGCATTGTAGTTTATATTTTTGTATTTTCTAATGAAATATGACTTAATGAAATGCATCTTAAATGAATGAATGCACCTTAACGGATGAAAATATTAATGAATAATGATTAATGCTTAATGATCTTTAGGAGAAATGAATAATGATTAATTATTAATGATATGCAATGTTTTTTATTAAAGTCCAACATACTTGATTTAAAAGAGAACTTTGATGATGTCAACTTTTGATGAACTCACTCCCTAACTAAGGAAACCCCCTTGTGAAATTAATCTATATGAATGCAACTAACTATCACTTTTGCAAAGAATGCATAGATTATTTTTCATCATTGAACTTTCATGTATCTCTAGCACGTACAATCAACACTGGTGAGATTGAAAAACCATGATGATATGAATACTAATATTTTTTAGATTTCAATCAATGAAATTGGTACAACCCTAACTAGTTGGACTTCCAAATTATGGGAGTATGAATATCACTTTCATCGGATTCAATGTTGCAAGTGGATGTTGGAATTGAGATATGGGAAATATAAATGAACAAGGTATCCTTTTGCTTAAACAGACAGAGATTGAATCCCCTCCATATGCAAATCTCCTTGATGATTCTTCAATGATCATGCCTTTATACAAGGTTATATACTTTAATGAATCAATCTTAAAAATAGTCACACAGAAATCAAGAAAAATGTCATGCTTTCATCCTTGCTGATCTAGTCAAAACATCATTAATCGAATAGAAAGACATGACTAGAAAATCCAATAGCCCATAAAACTTTAGTTCTAGTGTTGTATCTATATTTCAAATAGAACTTCATCCATTTTGATCCATTCATTTGTATTTTTTAATCCTGATAATAATAAGTTAATGAAGGTCAAGGATTAATGTGACAAGAAAAATTAATCCAAGGTCAAAGATCAAGTTCCATGATTTGATGCATTGATTCATGTGAATTGGTGCTTGCATGATGAAATCCATGGTTTGGATTAATTCCCCTAATTGGATAGGAAAAATGTTTGACTTGGGAAAAATTTCCAAAGTATGACAGAAGCTCAATATATGCAAAATGTAGCTCAGAGTCTTTATTATGGCTATGCACAAATAATGGATGCAAGGGTATACACAATGGTGACGGAAAGATGCATATGAACCATGCAACTAGGAAAGACTTAAGAGTCAAATGGCTCATGTTTACCAGGTTTTAACCATTTGAATTTATTGCACTTTTTCACTTTTTTCCTTTTTTTTTCTACCAGGGCACCTATTACTAGGTTTTTCGCCAAGGCAAATTTTTTGTCTTTTTTTCCTTTTTTTTTTGGTTCATTACCAAGGTGCCTGTTTGCCAGGTTTTCAGCAAGATAACTAATTTTTCTAGGATCCATATTTGAATGTTTTTGCTTTCTTCATGCTCAATTTTTCACCTTTTTATTTTCTTTTCTCAAGACTATTTCCACTATTTTTGAATTTCTTCAGGATCTCTTTTCATTGTTTTTGGATTTTTTAGGATCTCTTTTCACTATTTTTAGATTTTTTCAAGTCCTCTTTTAACTTTACAAAGAATGATGATTTATTTCATCTGATACTCTTTCATGTTTCATCTGATACTCTTTCATCACATACACTTTCATCATATACACTTTCATCTAATTTAGGTATAATACCTCTTTAAGTGAATTATATTGATAGGTTCTTACAACTCATCCCCATCACACTCAACTAGCTTGTATGTCCTTGTTTCAAAGGAAGATGTGATAATGAAGGGTCCCAACCAGTTTTCTTCCCATTTCCCTTTCTTCTATCTTTCCACTGGAGTCTAAGGGTTTTCTCTCAACACTAAGTCGCCAATTTGAAACACTCTAGGTTTTATCTTTTTATTATAGTTCCTTGACATCCTATTTTGATACACCTTAAGATGTTCATATGTCTGTGTTTGGTGTTCTTTTAGTATCTCAAGTTGTTGGAGTCTAGCAACCCTATAATCTTCATCGGTTACCAAACCATGCAAGGAGAATCTTAAGGATGGAAGCTTGTGTGTCCTCGTTTCAAAGGAAGATGTGATAATGAAGGGTCCCAACCAGTTTGCTTCCATTTCCCTTTCTTCTATCTTTCCATTGGATTCTAAGGGTTTTCTCTCAACACTAAGTCACCAATTTGAAACACTCTTGGTTTGATCTTTTTATTATAGTTCCTTGACATCCTATTTTGATAAACCTTAAGATGTTCATATGTCTATGTTTGGTGTTCTTTTAGTAGCTCAAGTTGTTGGAGTCTAGAAACCCTATAATCTTCATCTATTACCAAACCATGTAAGGATAATCTTAAGGATGGAATCTCAACTTCTAAAGGTAACAAAACTTCTGCTCCATAAACCAATGAAAAAGGTGTTGCACCACTTGGTGTTCTTATGCTTGTCCTTTATGCCCATAATACTGGGTTTAGTTGTACATGCCAATTCCTTCCTAAATTTCCAATTGTTGTCTTTAAAATCTTAAGTATGTTCTTGTTTGTTTGTTCTACTTGACCATTCCCTTGAGGATAATAGATTGAAGAGGAATGGTGTATAATATAAATTTTTTCACATAGTTCATCCACATCCTTGCTATTAAATTTTTTTCTATTATCGGTTATTATAGCATGAGGAATGTCATATCTACAAATGATGTGATTTAGGATAAACATTGAAATTTGTTTCCTCGTTGTAGTTGACAAAGGCACAACTTCTACCCATTTAGTGAAATAATTTATTGTAGGTATGATATATTTATGACCATTGGATGAAGGTGGATAAATTATCCCAATTAACTCAAAACCCCAATTATAAAAATTCCAAGGTATTATCATTGGGTGTAGCTCTTGTGCTGGCACATGAATCATATCCCCATGATATTTGTATTTTTGACATATTTTACAAACTGTCAATCATATTTCTCTAGAGTTGGCCAAAAGTACCCTATTCGAAGGATTTTCTTGGCTATGTTTAACCCACTTGAATGAGACCCACATATTCCCTCATGAACATCTCATAAGGATAATTGTGATTCCTTATCATTTAGACACCTAAGAAGTGTTCCATCAAGACTTCTATGATACAATGTGTCAAAAATGATGGTATATCTGGTAGCTTGGCATATAAAATGTCTTGTTTGGTTGTGATTTTGGTCCAAGGATAATGTTTGGTCTTTTAGGTAAGTAAAGATATGTCCATATCATGGTGAGTCATGTCTAATTAAAAAACATATTATTTGGGAGTCGGGAAGGTCAAATGCAGGTTTCACCAACTCTTCCACCAAGAATTCATTTCTAGCATTTTTTTCTGGTATTTGAAGAAGAGAGGCTAAGGTTTTCATGGCATCTGCTGCTCTATTTTGGTCCCTTGGTATTTTATCAAAAGTAATAAAAAAAAATACTTTTTCCAATCATCTATCATCCTCTTATAAGGCATCAACTTGTCATCCTTTGTTTGATATTCATCATTGATTTGATTTATGACTAGTTGAGAATCACCATAAACTTATAGTTCTATTACTTTCCATTCTAAGGCCATTTTTATGCCTATGACTAGGGCTTCATACTCTACAATATTATTGGTGCATGGAAAAAGAAGTTTATATGACTTAGGAATTGTGTAGCCTTGAGGTGTAATCAAGAGAATGTCTTCCCCCAAGCCATGTTGCGTGTAAGATCCATCAAAATAAAGTTTTTATGTTTTCGCCTCAACATTGATTATCTCTGAATTTGTATATTCAACTTGAATAGGATGATCAAAAAATAGAAGAGCCTCCACCAATTGATCCACTACAAATTTTCCTTTGATGGATTTTCTATCCACATACTCTATATCAAATTCAGTCGACACCATCACCCATTTTTCCAATCTCCTCGTGAGAGTTATTTTTCTAAGTAGATACTTTAGAGGATCGATCTTAGAAATGAGCTTAACCTTGTGCGCCAACATATAATGACATATTTTTTGGGAAGAAAAAACTACTACTAGTCACACTCATTCAATGAAGCTATAATTGAGCTCATATTTAACCAAGATTCTACTAAGGTGATAATAGCCTTTTCTTTTCCATCTTCATCCTCTTTAGTCAATAGTACCCCTAAAGAGTGACCTGTTACTGAAATGTACAAGAATAATGACTTTTCTTTAATAGGTTACATGAGTATAGGTGGGTTCATCAAGTATTTCTTCAATAATGAGAAGGCTTCATCATGTTGTGCATCCCACTTGAAAATTATGTCCTTGTGTATAAGTTGAGTGAAAGAATGGCACTTTTCAGCTAATTGGGATATGAACCTCCTTATGGATTGCAACCTTCCTTGTAGTGAACTCATTTAGCTTATTTTTTTTGGTGCTTCCATCTTCATGATATCTTGGAACTTCTCAGGATCTACTTCTATGCCTTTTGTAGAAACTATGTAACCCAACAATTTTTTGGATTGTACCTCAAATGCACACTTTTTTGGGATTTAACCTTACTTTAAATTGCTCTAGCCTTGTGTAAATATTCTCTAAGACTGGTAGGTGATCTTTCCTTGCATGTGATTTGGCTAAAATATCATCCACATAGTCTTCAAGAAACTTATGCATCATCTCATGGAAGATTGTGGTCATCGCCCTTTGATAGGTTGTTCCATAATTTTTAAGGCCGAAGGGCATGAAGTTCCAACAAAAGGTAGCCCAAGCACATACAAAATTTATTTTCTCTTCATCCTCTGGCACTATTTTTATTTCGTTATATCCAATAAACCCATCCATAAGGGAGAACATAGAGTGTCTTGCTGTTAAATCCATTATAGCATAAATGCTTGGTAATGGAAAGTCATCCTTTGGGCATGCTAAATTGAGGTCTCAAAAATCCATGTACACTCTAATTGATTTATCATGTTTTGAAACTGGTACAATATTGGATATCCATTCAGCGTAGGCCATAACCCTTTTAAAACTAGCTTTAATAACTTCTCCACTTCTTCTTTGACTAACAAGGTTATATGAGGATGCATCTTTCTTAGCTTTTGTTTAACCGGCTTAGCCCCTAGTCTTACATTTAGATGATTCATAATGAAACTCAGATCTAACCCTGGAATATCCACATAAGACCATACAAAATTGACTCTCTTTTCCGTGAAGAACTTAATGAAATCTTGCCTTTCTATTGGAGTCAATGAATTTGCAAGGTGTATGAACTTTGGTTCTAATTCAGAGCCAATTTTTAGCTTCTTCATGGGCTCAATCAACATAGGATACCTTTCCTCATCATGTTCTGGTAGAGTGTCCAATCTCTCTTCCTTAGGTGCCACAGATGGGTTTTCACCCTTGGAAATGTCCTTTATTTTTACTTTTTTGGGTCTAGCACTGCCCCATTGTGGTTTTCACCACTAGACCTTTTCATTTTTTTAAATTATTTTTAATTATTTTTTCTTTTGGACTAAGATATTGGCCCCTTTTTTCCATTGTTGTGCTTTGATCGAATTCATTGGTGAAAGAGGGTTCAACCGCATTAAGGTATAAGACCCATGGATTTTCATTTGAGAAGGAAAGTATATCATTTGGCTTGGTTAGGTCCCAATCAATTATCTTAGGATGTATAAGGGATAAAGGTTCATTGGGTAAGTTTTTATCCATGGGGTTTAAGGACCTGAATTCATTATGGGGTTCATACACTGTGTCACTTAAGTCTATAACATGTTCTTTCTCAATATGTTCCATATAAATTGGATCAAAATCTTCATCACTCGAGTCATCTTGGGTTTCTTGAGGATAATAATATCATGGGTAAAACCTAATGTCAAATTCTCCCACCCATGAAGGTACCCATGGTTCACCCACCCAACGAGTTCCAATTGATTCCCCCCTTGAATCTGATTCTTGATGAATGTTAGGCCCTTGATTGGAACTCGAACCTTGATAAAAAAATTGAATGTTTAGTTTCACTAGATATAGGAGCATAGGTATTAATCACATCCACCTCCTTTTCATGACAGGAGACCTCAGATAATGAATCTCATTCATATTTTGTGAAATCATCTTCACTTTCTGAATCTACCATGTGGATGTGTTCATAGGATTTGTTGAAGTTCTTTTGACCATTTCCTTGTTCATGATATCCTATCCTAGATTTTTCCTTGCTAGACCTCCATGGAGGTTGTATAGGTTCTAACAACCCTTTATTATTTATGCCTAAAGGTCCTCTTCCTCTGTACCCCATTTTCTGCTTAATTTAGTAACCCTTTCCATATCAATGTGTTTGGATGCTAACATTTTGGACCCTTTCTGTATGAGAACTTGAGGCCTCATCATCTTTGTAAAGCCACTTCAAAACTTCATTGTCCTCTTCTTCCATAGATGAGGGATCACTAGCTCTTACAAAATGTGCATTATATTTTTCCATTAAATGAGAACTATATGGCCTCCAATGTGATTTGGGGGAAGTAGGTAAATCAAACAATGAAATAGAGTATTCTCCCATCGCTTTTTGTTTGATTTTGCATTGTTTTTCAAAATTCTCTATTAACTTGTCCATATTTTTATAGTGTGTTTCTTGGACTCTTTCATTTTCAATCATAGAGGATTTTGATTTTTCCTCATTTTGACCTGAAACACTCACATTAGTATTCTTGGTACCTTCATCTACCAAACTTTCTCTTTACCATTAGTTGATGTAGATGAGTTAGTTTTGTCTTGGCTTGACTTGGCAAGCAAAGTTGAGCTAGGAGCCTTTTCTTGAATTTCCTCGTTAGAAACACTTGATGTAGTCCATTCAATATTATGTGGAATAAATGACTCATTTACAGGTTTGACAATGTTACAATATTGGAAGGGATTTGAGTCTCCACTTATAGTGATTTCCTCCCCCATGCATGGGAACTTGATACATTGGTGGTGAGTTGAAGATACCGCTTGCATTTCATGGATCCATGGCCTCCCTAGAAAGATGTTACAAGTCAATTTCATGTCAAGAACTTTTAAAATGGTATCCTTTTGAATTGGGCCCACTTGGATGGGAAAAATCACTATTCCTTTAGAATATCTTTCTTTTCCATAATAGGCCTTAAAAATAATATTCTTCTTTGGATCAAAGACCCCTTTGAAAAACCCTAGGGATTTCACTAGACTCAATGTACAACTATTTAGACAAACTCCACCATCAATGAAGACTCTTTTGACACAGTATTTATGCATCAACACTTCTATATAAATTAGGATATTTTGGTGATGGTTGATGGACATATCATCTTGTTTAGAAAAGGATAAACAATGAGGTGCAATGAGATGACCCACCATGTTTTGAAATCTATCCACATCCAAGTTATCGGGAATGGTAGTTTCCATAAGAGACTTTTTCAAAATCTCCTTATGATTTGGCAAAAGTTTTAATAATTTAAGGATTGAGATTTGTGCAGGCGTATTTTACAATTGATCCACAAGATTGTATTATCCTGAAAAAGAAGATGATTGATTAGAGAAAGTGTTCTTAGGAGTAGTTCCTTGTAATGTTATCTTTGATGCTCGTGTTAGAATAACTAAGAGGGGGGTGAATCAATTATAATAATTTTCCTCACAAATTATTCTATAGTCCCAAATTTCTCCAGATGTATACCAAAACAAATTAAATCATATAAATCAACTTGGTGAAAATGTATTCTGTAAACTTAAACTTTCATCAATAGTATTTACCGAGTGTTAATAAATTAATACTATGATTATCGATCTAGGTCAATAAAATAAAGTGTAAATTAAAATAGAAATCCACAACATTCATGCACATTGACACATATATTTTTAATGTGGAAACCTTGTTAAGGGAAAACCCACCTGGGACCGGTAACCCAAAATATTTTCACTCTTCTGAAGTGAGCTCGGTGAAGAGCCAAACCTGTTAAAGGTTACAATGTACACTATTAAATGTGACCTTGTTAGAGGATTTAAAACCAACATTTCTCTCTTGACCAGGCATTCACTATGGGGTCAACAAGAAAACACTCAACATTCTCTGAATGTTATAATAAAGACTTTACTATCCTACTCGGTTAAGAGATTTATCTGTAGCAATGATTAAACTGATACAGTAATGATCTGATACAAATGCAACTCTGATTTTCAGATATTCAGATCTATTCTAAGTACATAATACCTCTGATCAATTTTTACTTCTTTAGTTCATCTCATACTTCATATTGTTCTGCTCTATAATCCTCTTTCCTTTGTTGCTCAGTTATGTCTGTAGAAAAAATGCTCGATTATGTCTTTAACTAGTTTGATCAGTCATGCATAAAATTTGCATGTATGCACTTTAGGTGTATGTATGATGTAATTCAAAATGAATCTCTTTTCTCTTATATAGACATCATGTATCTTTTAATTTTCATCCTTAGATATTTCCGCTTAATCTTCATCATTTATTTCCCTACTTGATCCTTCCTCAACAGTTGTGTTAAAAACATTTTTCAATCTCTATCATCCAACCTTCCTTGAATTTTCATATCCATTTGATCAAATAACAAACTTTATCTTTTACCTAGAAATCATCAATTTCCATCTCATCATCCAAGTCAGCCTCAATTTGAATTAATTTCTCAGTCTTAGTATAAACCGTGTTGTGTCGATGATCCCTAGCTCGGTTGTCACTGTGCTCAGTATACACTGTGTTTTAATCGGTTATTACTATCTCTCAGTGTATATTGAACTCTTCATTTACCGATCACATAAACATTATTTGTTCAAGATCTTCAAATCATAACAAATGATTTCCACCATAATAATACTCAAATAAGTTGACATCAATGACAATACATTAAATGATAATGTTTATCATCACTTCTGCAACTCAGTTGACTATAAACAAATGACTTCAAATATATAATCAGTTGTAGTTCATCATCTTGCCCCCTAGTAACAACATTAGAGGTCTCTTTTGATAGTTGGTCCTTTACCACAATGACATTGATAATATTCTCATGTCCTAATATGGAATTGATAACATTATCATAGCTATGTGCAAAATTGACTTTATCATTTCCTCTTTTGTTGTTTTGTTTGGCCTTCAAAGATTCCCCCTTCTCATGATTGAAGAAAGGAGTTTTAAAGGCCATATGATCTTCATTGTTTTGAGGCCCTTCCACTTTGATGACACCATTGTCTATTAAATCTTGAACCACGTGTTTTAACTTCACACACTCATTCATTTTGAGTCTTTTATTTCAATGAAATTCACAATGATGGGTGCCAATCCACCATGAGGGTTTGATTTGTGGTTCATAAGGCCTTGATTGTGGTAGAACAATAATCTTATTAGAAATAATATTTCTCAAATCATTTTCGAGAGGCTCATCAAAGGGTCTGGACTTCCTTCTTGGTGATGGAGCAAATAAAGGTTTTGGTTTATTTCTCATCTTGATTATTTAAAACATTTTTGTTTTTGAACATGATCTTTGTTGATTGATTGACATTATTCTCTTGGTTGGATCCTCTTGTGATATTTAATGGAGTAGCTTTTAAGTTATTTGCTTCAACAACTCCATCATTAACAAGGACCTTGTTGGTGTTCTTTAACCAGAATTGATTATTGTTAGTAGGGGCCCGATTATTGTTGTTGGAATTTTTGTGATTGTTAGGAAAACCCTTATTTTCCTTATAAAACTTTATCGCCCCACTTTTTATTAAATCTTCCTCTATTTTAATCCCATTTTCAGTAACATTTTCAATGGTAGGTGGATATTGGATTCATAATCAATAGTTCATTTCCATGTTAAAACTATTCATAAAGATGTCCATCTTTTCTTTTTCCAGAACACTTCTAGAATATCAAGCAAATACCACTCTCCACCTTTGTAGGAAAATCAATAATGCTTCTCCTTCTCTTTGTTTGGTGTTACACAAGTTTATCATGGTGACTTCATGTTTGATGTTATAAGAGTAATGAGTCAAAAACTTGGATGCTAACTCCTCAAATATTCTAATGTGCAAGGGTAATTTTGAGAACCACTCCATTGATGGACCTCCAAGGCTTCTTGGAAATAATCACATTAAATAAGTGGTATCATGCATAAAATCTAATATTAATGCACAAAATTATCTTAGATGATCTTGTGGGTTGGATGCTCCCTCATATTTATCATATTTTGGAAAGACTGCATTAGGAGGGAATGGTACCATAATTAAACTTTTATCAAATAGAAAGGGAATATAACTTCAATTGAGAATTTCTTTGGAGCCACCATTTTCTTCATGTTATCCAACTGCATTTAGAAAATCTTCAATTGTTTATTAATTATTGTCATTAGATTTTCTTCTTCCTCATTCTTCTTTAAAGTAGACATTTCATAATCATGGGGGAGCTTTACTCCTGCTTGAGCTAGGTCAAAGAAATATTTATCCATTTCTCTTTCTAAAAGTTTTTCCATAACCTTCATGAAAAAATGATTTTGGGCCGCTTCATTTACTCTTTCTTCCACACCCTCTTCATCTTGATGGTCTCTAATTCCTCTATAATTTTCACTGTTTCCCCCATTATTAGCGCCATTGCTTCCCTCATTGTTTCCATTATTATTCCCAATGTTTTTTCCACCATCACGATTGTCATTATGAGAATTGTTGGCTTCATTAAAATTATTAATGAGGTTAGGATTAGTATACCCACAGGTAAATTCCATCCTTTTCAGTTTTCAATTCTTCTAGAAATACGTGGTAGGGTGTTTCATCCAAATAGGGTATTTCTTGTCTAGCGTAACTTTCATCTTCCTGTAAGGCTAGCTTGATGTGATGAAATCTGGTGAAAAATGACATTAATAAGAATTCAAAGTTTTGAAAATAACACCCTCTTATTCAATAATCCTTTTAAAGTTTTCTTGACACCTTGAATTTGCGAGGATTTGATCTACCTTCTGAACTAGGCAGGGAGTACTCCGAAAAGGGTGTCAAAAAATGATCTCAAAATTCTTTTACAAACCTGGGAGATACTCACTATTTTGATGTCTCAGTCCGTACACATCATAATAGACTTGGTACATGCTACAAAAATGCTTGTACGCGCTCACTGAAAAATAGCTACGCGCTAGTTGACTATTCAAGCGCATTACGTGATAGTTGAAAAGTGTCAAAAGACTGTTGATACGCGTCACTTCTATTTTCAAAAGCATTGAAAATTTACTTAGATGCATCATAGGATTTTTTAAAGTGTTGTAGGACTTCTCATATGTGACACAAGATAAATGGGAAACTGATATGTCACTATTTTGGTCATCGGTTGATTGATTTTTAAAAATTTTAAATGGTTATTAGATCTGAATGGATGTCCATTGTTTGTAAACATGTATCATCAACCACAAAGAACACAAAAACCTTTGTATTAACCCTCAATCCTAAACACAAAGTGTATACCCTTGATCATTTCCACAGGTTTTCACAATAAATATCTTCCAAGCAAGATACCTACGGTCAAATTTATCTTTTCAATTGGCTCTAGAAAGGTAAGAATTTCTAAGGTAATAAAGTTTTAATTAGAATTACACACAAAAAGATCAACTGAATAATATAAGGGCCATGTAGTCATGATGCGTGATTTAGGCTATTAACCCTATGAGTCCAGGCATTTGATATTTTTGCCCTCTAATTTTTTCAACTTAATGAGGTTTTTTTTTGAAGTGGGTAGAATAGATTGGCTTAATATTGTTTCCCACTTTGGGTCATTCCCTCTCATCATCCTCAGAAAGGAAAATATCAGGAGACATGACCACTGTAGTTCTAGAATATTCATGTAAAGCAATAAATGAAAATAATAGGTAGGTTAGGGAGTTTGATTCACCTAAAAGGTGAAGAGCATATCCCTACCACTTCTTTAATTTCCAAAAATGATTAAAAAAGGTTCATTCAAATCCTCTTAATCTAAGGGGATTTAAAGTGTGTTTGGCTTTTTCATCCACCCAAGGGGTGAAGAGCATATACCTAACACTTTTCATCCACAAGCAAGGAGGCTTAAATTTAGGTTTGGTTCATTTCTTAGTTCCTTATCATCTCAAATTTGGCATGTTTGGCATTATGATTCAATTAAGAAAGTGAAGAGCATAGGCCTAATGTTTTAATTTGTGACTCGAATTCACTCTTTTACTTAAAGCTAGATTTCAACTTTGACATTACACAAGTTAAGAAATTACAAAGGGTTAAAGATCTCACCTTATTTGATGCTAGCAAGGCTAGGTGCATTTTTGATTTTTCTTATTTGCATTTTTTATACTCATCTAGTGGTGATAATTCTAGCTCCTTAGCATCCCCTTCACAAATGTTAATCCAACACACACAAAGGAAAGCATGGAAATCCAAATTGAAAAGCAATTGGCTCAGATTTATTGAAAATGAGAGAATTGAGATCAAATAAGGACATTAAAAGGATTAGTATCCAAATAAAAGTAAGGCATATTGTAAAAAGCTTTATAAAGATTCACAATTTTCACATATCTATGCATGCTCACCTTATCTTGAAACTCTTTGTCACTATTCATAGCCAAATTCAATGCACTCCATCTTTTGTTTTCTTTTCTCTCCTCTAATTTCTTGTAGTCTCCTGGTTTTCGCACCTTCTTATGGCTTGACATCTTCAAAATAACAGAAAATTATCATTTATTTTGTAGAATTTTGATTTAATTTGTAGAATTTAAAGCCAGTGCTATGCAATATTTAACAGTTACTACGTGTTGTTAGAAACCTGTTACTCATTTTAGAAAGATTAAGAAGCGCTATTTCTTATGATAGAGCGCTATTTAAATGCTAAAAAGTGTTAATTCTATTATTAAATGCATTGCAAAGTGTGAATTTAAGCACTAAACTAAATAAGACAGGAGTCAGAATAATCTTGGCACGCATCACTTCTCTGTGTAAATATGTCAAAATTCAGATAACACATGTTATTTAACTATCTAAAGGCATTGAAAGATCTCTGAAATGTGTCAGAATTCACCAAAATCACACCATTTAGCTTTGCAAAGGCATCAAACTTCAGTTTATAAGTGATATTCAACTCCGTAAATGCGTCACTGCACCTGCAAATTTGAAAATTTGCAACATAAATCGACTCAAAAACACCAAAAATCAATAAAACATTAGAATGAGGCAAGAGCTCCACGGTGGGCACCATTTGTATATATGAGAAATATATCTTCATGAAATTAGTTTGCAAATATGCTCAATTGAAACATGAAATCTAACATTTAAGTTATTGAATCAAACAAACAAGCAAGAAGCATTCCATGGTTCCCTATCTAGAAATGTTAATCAAATGCTCTCACATTAGCATCCATTAGTGACAGTCCTAGAATTAAAGAGTAAGCTTTAAATAATGCAAATCTACCTTGTCATAGCTCATTTACACTACAATTACTCCAATATGCTCACTATTATGCAAATTCATAAATGAAATTCTATGCATATGAGATGAATTGCCCATAGTAAGGATGCTCTAGATTATTGGATGGAAAGTGGGGATTTTATCTACAAAATGTACTCTATTTAAAGGATTTCCCAAGGGTAGGGGGTAGAGTTAGGTTGACTCATGATTAGGAAAGGGTTGAGTTGATGGTCTCAAAGGTTAAGACAAAGTAAATCTTGGTTTGAAATGTTGAGACAAGGAGACAAAATAAAGGGCCAAGATGCACCTCAAGATGAGTGATGGAGAATCAATTTGGTATTTGATCCATGTGAGCTCTATTCATCATTCTCATGTTAGAATATTTTATAATAATTGAGAGAGGGGTGAATCGGTTATCCTTAGGTCCAGATGTACTAATTGAACTTTCAAACACTTCAACTAACTTAGATCTACTCAACAATCCACTCAGTCTCTATAGCATATAATCAATAGCATAAACTTGCATTCCACTTTCCTAAAGTAATCAACTTTCAGGATATAAAAATCTTAATGGTACAATGCATCAAATAACATTGACACTAGTATGACACTAGGATTTAACTTG
Organism: Thuja plicata; assembly: GCA_018584345.1. NCBI lineage: Eukaryota > Viridiplantae > Streptophyta > Pinopsida > Cupressales > Cupressaceae > Thuja > Thuja plicata. The sequence continues at coordinate 1,044,345 of MU224866.1, read as the reverse complement.
GAAACCCAATATGGAAAAAACCACTAGCAACATGCTACCAATCTTTCATTCTTCTAAAGTAATCTTTGTGATGAGCCAACCCTGTTAAAGGTTACAATACACACTGTTAGGTGTGACCCTGTTAAAGGATTTAATCACCCTGTTAAATCAACCTTATTAAAGGACTTAGATCATTCCATTATAATGTCACCTTGATTAAAGGACTTACAATATGACGGTTAGGTCAACCTTGATTAAATAATTTTTACTGATACAATGGTTAGAAAGTAACAGTACTTTTGATCTAAAACATACAACTCAGTTTGAAAATACATATCCACTTTCTCTCAAATGATAATTCATTGAATGAACTCCATTATCATCTCTATCTCACAAATTTTCTTGGAAATCTGTCAAGCAATCACCACTTCAGAGTTCTATACTATTCTTTAACCTTCTTTTCCTTTTGCTTAGATTTGCCAATCAACTGAATCAACCTCATACCTATAACCTACAATTAGGTTAATCTTATACCTGTGAGTGTCAAATGATGCACTTGTTACCTATGACACAACACTTCAATAATTCATTAGATTAGTGAAAAATAGCATAAAAGAGCAATGGTTAGATACAAATCACTAAAACCAACTTATTTCTCCCTATCTCGGAAGAGTTTGAAAAATGCCATAATCATGCCCTCAGATTATGCACCATTCAGTGACAATACACTCCTAAGCAATGCAATTTTAACTCTAAAAATGAGGATCATTTGCTATCAAAAATGCCTTCTATTTATAGAAAAAGGGGTTGAAAATGGGTGGTTTTGATGGAAAGCTGAAGAGAGGTCAGGATTCCACTAGAAGAGAGCACGTGGATTGTGCTTCTTCAAGTGCATCAAATTGTGACACTTGTCACAATATTATTGGGTTGAAAGTAGGGAGGAATTTGACCATTTAGGGAAGAGAGCCAAGAAGACTCTAGAAGATAAGGCTCATAAAGAGGGTGTAAGAGGCATTTATGAGGATGGGCTTGAGTCAAATTCATTAAATGCAAGCATTTAAGAGGCATGGGGA
>MU224866.1:1031385-1042023 GCA_018584345.1 Thuja plicata | reverse complement strand
CACATTGAAAATATGAGTTTGATTTTGTTCCCGATAGATCAAAGATTTTGAGAAGCATGGGTATTAGTAATAAACTTGGATTTTTGGAAGAAGATAGAAAGCATTTTTGAGCTCAAAATTCCTTATGTTGTTATTTCATTTATAATGTACCATGCAATCCCTAAATGCAGCTATATGTAGACTCTTAGGACCTTGTCACTGATTAGCAAATATTGCAACATTTTTATCATCATTGGGCAGTTTTGGAATAGATACCATCTGATAGTACAATCATCACTAATACCCACTGATATTATGAAAGTATGAATACTATGTTTTATTGAAATGTCAAAAATAGAATTAGGCATCAAGGCATAGAAGCCAAGATAAAAATAGTCACCTTCCTTTTAATATACCAGATTCTAAGTAAGGCAAGATATTGGACCCACAATGACCTTGAAAATTCATATCCTTGGGTACATTATGAATCATATACCTTTGTGAGAACCGGGATAAAAAAATAGACAAGGAAATTGTGTCAAACTCAACGTAGTTTACACATAAGATCGAGATATATGTGGCTATCCACCCATAGTGGTAGCTCTTACCATAAACATCCAAGTCAGGTGAAATTTATAGGATCATTTGGAACAATAACCATACACAAAAAATCAAGAAAACATTATGCCTCCTATCCTTGTGACTCTTTGTCTTTGCGCAGACGTCATTGAGCAACTAAGGAGACATAATAAATTATCGATTGAGAATCAATCAAATAAAATTCATAATTATTTAGATGCCCCTAGTTGAAAACATCATTAGGAAATGGAAGAATCATGATCAAACTACTATCAAACTCTATGTTTAAGATAGTACTTGTTCATTCAGATGTCAAACACAGTAGAGATTCATCAATCAAAAAATCAGAATATAAGCAATATGGTGTTCCATGTGTGTGCATTGATAGGATAATCCATTCCAATTTGTGATCCAACATAGTCTTATAGGAACTCCATTAATGTAAATGTCGTGTTTGGATATGTGATGTTTGAAAAGACACCCTGGTTTTGAAAAGTGACATGTTGTGCATGTTTTAAAAAACATTGTGTTTGTAAGGCAAACTAGCCTAGAGCAATCTAGCAACTGTAACTGACTATGGAAGCAAAGATGCCCCCAGTGCAGAATGACTTATTCCTAAAGATGTAAAGATAGACGAATCCCAAGTGAGGATAAGATATCCATGTAGGAAAATGAAGTCAGCGTATGAGCACAGGCAAAATTATGAAGGCCTAGTATTAGTAGTGTATTGATAGATGGAGTGCAGAACACAAGTAATGCCTAATTGCAAGGTTTTCACCACTTGGAAAGATCTTTTCTCTCTTTTTTTTTTGCTACCAAGATGCCTGGTTTACCAGGTGCTCATCAAGGCACTTTTCTCTTTTTCAATTCTTTTTCTATTTTTGCTTTTTTGAATGTTTTTGTAGTATCAAGGCGCCGGTTTACAAGGTTTTCACCAAGGATACCCTTTTTGAAGGACCTTTTCCACTATTTTTGGATTTCTTTAGGATCTATTTTCAGAATGTTTTTGGTATTTTGCAAGAACTATTTTTTGTACAGGCTCTTCTACTCAAACATCAAGCGTAGAACCGCTTCAAATGTAGAGTATTGATAGGATCTCGAAGAACGTCTCCCTCAAGTGTAGATAATTGATAAGATCTAGTACCAAAAGTGGTAGTGACAACATAAGGTCCCAGCCAGTGTTTAAAAGATTACCAATTCTCAAGCATGATCACATTTGTGTGCCCCCAATGTCTAGAAAAATGTAGGGTGTTATGGATGTATTGATATCTCAGAAGTGGAGTGGCAAAGGTGAAGGAAGTAAGTGAATTTCACCCTCAAGGACACTCCCCTCAAGATTATCCAAGCTAGGTAAAAAGGATATAGCAATGTAGGCACATGAAGTGGTGTCAAATATCATATAGGATAATGACCTGATGTCATGAAAAGTATGTAGGATATAATTGAGTCCAAAATAGTGGACATGTCAAGAGAGTTCTTAAGAACTTGTTTTTCATTTTATTTTGTTCTTCCTTTTGATCAAGACCAAGGGGTCAACTGATAGGACTAGTGACAGGATAGTGAGTATTGGCTTTGGATAAACAAGATCACAATACCGTGTTATAGGTAAGAGCAAGTAAGTGATCCAATGGAAAGGATACTGGATTTCAATATGCAAAGCGTTCATCGATAGGCTCAACCTTGTCAAGATCACCAGATTGAACATGGATATGAAAGGGATGGCTGAATAAGACCAAATCCAAGTGGTTACAATACCTCTCTGATTAGGTATCTCAATCTTTGCCGCTTAATCATCACCGTAGAACTTAGGGTTTGGTCAGATCCAACGAATCCTTCCAACATTTTGTTCTCCTTCTACCTTGTAGATACATCTCAAAACTCCTTCTTGAATCCATACATAGTGACAGTTAAACATATATTAATTGCTCATTAAATTCTCCATAATGATCATCCTTATCTTAAATACACTTTGCATATCCCAAGAATTCAACCATGTCAGCTAGGATCTCAAATCTTTCTAAAAATATCAAAATACTAACACTCGATCAACACTGTGTTTTTCCTCGTGGTCATCACTAGATAACTCGGTAAATACTAATGCTCGATCGACACTATATTTTATCATCCTGTACTGGCACTTGGTTGACACTCGCATCGCTCAACACAAACATAAGTTCCTTAATCTTCTGCTCTTTTTCTCTTCAAGAATAAGCTTTTAGTCTTTCAATCTTCACTTGGTGTTCAAGATAAATAACACATTACCTTGCCAATCTACAATTTAATCAAGTACCCATTGTAGTTTCTCATAACTCAACCATTTCACTAGGTCTTCTTGTTATCTCCTCTTTTCAAATATTCTTCATCAATCAATTGATATGGTACTTCAGTAGATAGCAACTGTCTTACTTGTTAAGGTTTGACATCAATGACAATATAACAATTGTTTCAATTGTAGCTTCCAACATCTCATTGGTTGATTTAATTTTGTCCCATGTGGTGGATGAGAATAATAAGAATTCATTAATTGATTTAATTGATTTATGTTAGCCATATGCACCCTTGAATGGGTTGGATTTAATTTATTTAAACTATACAATTAATTGATTAAAATAAATTGTATAATTAATTGATCTTTTTTATTTAATTAATCCAATAGCTTTGATTTTCAATTAATTCATGATTTTTGCTTGATTGCTCACTTTGTTCTTTTCTTGATTTTACTTGACCAAATTTAGGTATCTACATGACTCTATCACCACCCATGGTAGAACCATTATAACACCCAATATCAACCTGGAAAATAGCATATCACCAGGATGCCAAAAAAACAATATAACATCCAATATCAACCTAGAAAATAACAGAGAACCACAATACCAAAAGGATAAATAAATGCATAAAAATATTCAAATTAGTTGGGAAATTATTAATCTTCAATCTACAAGGTATGCCATAAATCATCTGGACACTTTTCTTATGGAAACATTATGTTTCAAGAAGGAAAATGAAAACATAGATCAAAATATCTTTGGTATCATAACTTTGAAAATCAATACTTCTTGGGGTCATGCAAGGATAGAAATAAGTATTATTACATATGTGTTAGCTCATGTTCACGTGGTTAGAGGATGAAGTGGAGGGCATTTCATCAACTATATCGCACAACCAAGTGGGGTATGAAGGCAATAATACCGCGAAGGAGAATCCAACCTTAATAACTTTGAATTTAAAATTTTTCATAACCCCAATTAATATGTTATAATTCAAAACACACCTCATAAGAAAGAAAATATAAGAGATCATCAAGGTGTGATTTTTATCCTCTTCAATCTAAATTTGAACATTAGGAGGGAGAGCCTTCATCTTTCTCCAACATTTCAAGCTAGTGGTGCAGTGACCAAAGGTTGCCAAGGAATCTGCCACCCCATTGCCCTCTTTGAAAATATGATAAATAAAGAAACCCTCCAACCCAACCATCATGCTCTTATTGTCACTCAAAACATTATCAAAAGACTAGTTGATTCTAGCATTTCCTCTAACAACATCAACTAAAAGTTTAGAATCCACTTCAATGGAAAGATTCCTAACCCCAATAGATAAAGAAATTTAGATTGCCAAAAAGAGTTCCATGCATTCAACTTGGTTGCTAGACATGTCCAACAAACAACCAGAGTAAGAAACCAATAATTCATCATCATAGTTTTGAATAACACGTCCACTAGTTTCTTTCCTATGTCTCAAGGATCCATCAAAATTTAGTTTAGCCCAACCCCTATCAGGAGGTTTCCATCTTGTATGGTTCTTTAACAATCTTATTGAATTATCAACCATGACATAATCCTTAGGTAAGTTCCATCTCTTAGCCAAATTATGGTCCAAGTGGGAAGGTTGGGTATCTAGATTGTGAAGTTTTATGATAGAGAGATTGTCAAAGATAATTTTAATAAATGACTTAAACACCACCTCCATCGGGCATTCATAGTCCCTAAAAAATCTATTGTTTCTTTCTTTCCAAATTCTCTAATAGATATGGGGATGAATGAGCTTACATATCTACTTCACATAGGGATTGGTAGAGACCCTATTCCATTAATCAAGAAATCGGTGAAGACCAAAATTTAGATCCCAAACCATGTTTATCTTGTAGAGCACCTTCTTCCATAGTTCTACTGCAAATTGACAGTGAATTAATAAATGAGGAATAGACTTTTCCTCCTAATTTTAAAGATAACATCTATTAGGAAGTAAGAATCACCAGCGTAACATTTTCAATTGTAGGTGGATATTCGAGTCATAATCAATAGTTCATTTCCATGTTAAAACTATTCATAAAGATGTCCATCTTTTCTTTTTCTGGAACACTTCTAGAATATTGAGAAAATACCACTCTCCACCTTTTTAGGAAAATCAATAATGCTTCTCCTTCTCTTTGTTTGGTGTTACACAAGTTTATCATGGTGACATCATTTTTGATGTTATAAGAGTAATGAGTCAAAAACTTGGATGCTAACTCCTCAAATATTCTAATGCGCAAGGGTAATTTCGAGAACCACTCCATTGATGGACCTCCAAGGCTTCTTGGAAACAATCACATTAAATAAGTGGTATCATGCATAAAATCTAATATTAATGCACAAAATTATCTTAGATGATCTTGTAGGTCGGATGCTCCCTCATATTTATCATATTTTGGAAAGACCGCATTAGGAGGGAAGGGTACCATAATTAAAATTTTATCAAATAGAAAGGGATTATAGCTTCAATTGAGAATTGCTTTGGAGCCACCATTTTCTTCATGTTATCCAACTGCATTTAGAAAATATTGAGTTGTTTATTAATTATTTCCATTGGATTTTCTTCTTCCTCATTCTTCTTTAAAGTAGACATGTCATAATCATGGGGGAGCTTTACTCCTGCTTGAGCTAGGTCAAAGAAATATTTATCCCCATCTCTTTCTAAAAGTTTCTCCATAACCTTCATGAAAAAATGATTTTGGGCCGCTTCATTTACTCTTTCTTCCGTGGCCTCTTCATCTTGATGGTCTCTAATTCCTCTATCATTTTCACTGTTTCCCCCATTATTAGCACCATTGCTTCCCTCATTGTTTCCATTATTATTCCCAATGTTTTTTCCACCATCACGATTGCCATTATGAGAATTGTTGGCTTCATTAAAATTATTAATGAGGTTAGGATTAGTGTACCCACAGGTAAATTCCATCATTTTCAGTTTTCAATTCTTCTGGAAATACGTGGTAGGGTGTTTCATCCAAATAAGGTATTTCTTGTCTAGTATAAATTTCGTCTTCCTGTAAGGCTAGCTTGATGTGATGACATCTGGTGAAAAACAACATTAATAAGAATTCAAAGTTTTGAAAATAACACCCTCTTGATCAATAATCCTTTTAAAGTTTTCTTGACACCTTGAATTTTCAAGGATTTGATCTACCTTCTGAACTAGGCAGGGAGTACTCCGAAAAGGGTATCAAAAAATGATCTCAAAATTCTTTTACAAACCTGGGAGATACTCACTATTTTCATGTCTCAGTCCATACACGTCATAATAGACTTGGTACACACTAAAGAAATGCTTGTACACACCCACTAAAAAATAGCTACGTGCTAGTTGACTATTCAAGTGCATTGCTTGATAGTTGAAAAGTGTCAAAAGACTGTTGATACACGTCACTTCTATTTAAAAAAGCATTGAAAATTTACTTAGATGCATCATAGGATTTTTTTAAGTGTTGTAGGACTTCTCATATGCGACACAAGATAAATGGGAAACTGATATGTCACTATTTTGGTCACCAGTTGATTGATTTTTAAAAAGTTTAAATGGTTATCAAATCTGAATGGATGTCCTTTGTTTGTAAAGATGTATCATTAACCACAACAAACACAAAAAACTTTGTCTTAACCCTCAATCCTAAACACAAAGTGTATATTCTTGATCATTTCCATAGGTTTTCATAATAAATATCTTCCAAGCAAGATACCTACGGTCAAATTTATCTTTTCAATTGGCTCTAGAAAGGTAAGAATTTCCAAGGTAATAAAGTTTTAATTAGAATTACACACAAATAGATCAAATGAATAATATAAGGGCCATGTAGTCATGATGTGCGATTTAGGCTATTAACCCTACGAGTCCAGGAATTTGATATTTTTTCCCTCTAATTTTTTCAACTTAATGAGGTTTTTTTTTTAAGTGGGTAGAATAGATTGGCTTAATATTGTTTCCCACTTTGGGTCATTCCCTCTCACCGTCCTCGAAAAGGCAAATATCGGGAGACATGACCACTATAGTTCTAGAATATTCATGTAAAGCAATAAATGAAAATAATAGGTAGGTCAGGGAGTTTGATTCACCTAAAAGGTGAAGAGCATATCCCTACCACTTCTTTAATTTCCAAAAATGATTAAAAAAGGTTCATTCAAATCCTCTTATTCTAAGGGGATTTAAAGTGTGTTTGGCTCTTTGATCCACCCAATGTGTGAAGAGCATATACCTAACACTTTTCATCCACAAGCAAGGAGGCTTAAATTTAGGTTTGGTTCATTTCTTAGTTCCTTCTCATCTCAAATTTGGCATGTTTGGCATTATGATTCAATTAAGAAAGTGAAGAGCATAGGCCTAATGTTTTAATTTGTGACTCAAATTCACTCTTTTACTTAAAGCTAGATTTCAACTCTGACATGACACAAGTTAAGAAATTACGAAGGGTTAAAGATCTCACCTTATTTGATGCTAGCAAGGCTAGGTGCATTTTTGATTTTTCTTATTTGTGTTTTTTATACTCACCTAGTGGTGATCATTCTAGCTCCTTAGCATCCCCTTCAGAAACGTTAATCCAACACACTTAAAAAGAAAGTGTGGAAATCCAAATCGAAAAGCAATTGGCTCAGATTTATTGAAAATGAGAGAATTGAGATCAAATAAGGACATTAAAAGGATTAGTATCCAAATAAAAGTAAGGCATATTGTAAAAGGCTTGATAAAGACTCACAATTTGCCAATATCTATGCATGCTCACCTTATCTTGAAACTCTTTGTCACTATTCATAGCCAAATTCAATGCACTCCATCTTTTCTTTTCTTTTCTCTCCTCTAATTTCTTGTAGTATCCTAGTTTTTGCACCTTCTTATGGCTTGACATCTTCAAAATAACAGAAAATTATCATTTATTTTGCAGAATTTTGATTTAATTTGTAGAATTTAAAGCCAGTGCTATGCAATATTTAATAGTTACTACGTGTTGTTAGAAATCTGTTACGCATTTCAGAAAGATTAAGAAGTGCTATTTCTTATGATAGAGCGCTATTTAAATGCTAAAAAGTGTTAATTCTATTATTAAATGCATTGCAAAGTGTGAATTTAAGCGCCAAAATAAATAAGACAAGAGTTAGAATAATCTTGGCATGCATCACTTCTCTATGTAAATGTGTCAGACTTCAGATAACACATGTTATTTAACTATCTAAAGGCATTGAAAGATTTCTAAAATGTGTTAGAATTCAGCAAAATCACACCATTTAGCTTTGCAAAGGCATCAAACTTTAGTTTATAAGTGTTGTTCAGCTCCGTAAATGCGTCACTGCACCTGCAAATTTGAAAATTTGCAACATAAATCCACTCAAAAACACCAAAAATAATAAAACATTAGAATGAGGTAAGAGCCCCACGGTGGGAACCATTTGTATATATGATAAATATATCTTCATGAAATTAGTTTGCAAATATACTCAATTCAAACATGAAATCTAACATTTAAGTTATTGAATCAAACAAACAAGCAAGAAGCATTCCATGGTTCCCTATCTAGAAATGTTAATCAAATGCTCTCAGATTAGCATGCATTAGTGATAGTCCTAGAATTAAAGAGTAAGCTTTAAATAATGCAAATCTACCTTGTCATAGCTCATTTACACTATAATTACTCCAATATGCTCACTATTATGCAAATTCATAACTGAAATTCTATGCGTATGAGATGAATTGCCCATAGTAAGGATGCTCTAGATTATTGGATGGAAAGTGGGGATTTTCTCTACAAAATATACTCTATTTAAAGGATTTCCCAAGGGTAGGGGGTAGAGTTAGGTTGACTCATGTTTAGGAAAGGGTTGAGTTGATGGTCTCAAAGGTTAAGACAAAATAAATCTTTGTTTGAAATGTTGAGACAAGGAGACAAAATAAAGGGCCAAGATGCACCTCAAGATGAGTGATGGAGAATCAATTTGGTATTTGATCCATGTGAGCTCTATTCATCATTCTCATGTTAGAATGTTTTATAATAACTAAGAGAGGGGTGAATCGATTATCCTTAGGTCCAGATGTACTAATTGAACTTTCAAACACTTCAACTAACTTAGATCTACTCAACAATCCACCCAGTCTCTATAGCATATAATCAATAACATAAACTTGCATTCCACTTTCCTAAAGTAATCAACTTTCAGAATATAAAAATCTTAATAGTACAACGCATCAAATAACATTGACACTAGTATGACACCAAGATTTAACTTGGAAACCCAATATGGAAAAAACCACCAGCAACATGCTACCAATCTTTCATTCTTCTAAAGTAAGCTTTGTGATGAGCCAACCCTGTTAAAGGTTACAATACACACTGTTAGGTGTGACCTTGTTAAAGGATTTAATCACCCTGTTAAATCAGCCTTGTTAGAGGACTTAGATCATTCCATTGGAATGTCACCTTGATTAAAGGACTTACAATATGATGGTTAGGTCAACCTTGATTAAATGATTTTTACTGATACAATGGTTAGAAAGTAAAAATAGTTTTGATCTAAAACATACAACTCACTTTGAAAATACATATCCATTAAATCAATCAGATTTCCACAATCCATTGAATTTAGAGCTGAATTTCTGGTTTTTGATTGTGTGAGTTTTTAAGCATCAACATTTCGGATCACACTCTGTGATCCTGCATCTTATTATTATTTTTCCTTACTGCTCTCATCCTGATGATGGATCACGGAGTGTGATCCAAAATGTTGATGCTTAAAAATGCACACAATCAAAAACCAAAAATTCAGCTCTAAATACATATCCACTTTCTCTCAAATGATAATTCATTGAATGACCTCCATTATCATCTCTATCTCACAAATTTTCTTGGAAATCTGTCAAGCAATCACCACTTCATAGTTCTATACTATTCTTTAACCTTCTTTTCCTTTTGCTTAGATTTTCCAATCAACTGAATCAACCTCATACCTATAACCTGCAATTAGGTTAATCTTATACCTGTGAGTGTCAAATGATGCACCTGTTACCTGCGACACAACACTTCAATAAGTCAATAGATTAGTGAAAAACAACATAAAAAAGCAATGTTTAGATACAAATCACTAAAACCAACTTATTGCTCCCTATTTAGGAAGAGTTTGAAAAATGTCATAATCATGCCCTCAGATTATGCACCATTCAGTGACAATACACTCCTAAGAATGAGAGATTTAATTGAAAACCAAGCTAAATGATTAGAAAGCATGTAATTAAGCTATGAAAACTGACATTATAACAATGCATGGAATTGAAACTAAAATTTTATAGATATCTAAACAGCATAGCAATGCAATTTTAACTCTAAAAGTGAGGGCCATTTTCTCTCAAAAATGCCTTCTATTTATAGAAAAAGGGGTTGAAAATGGGTGGTTTAGATGGAAAGCTGAAGAGAGGTCAGGATTCCATTAGAAGAGAGCACATGGATTGTGCTTCTTCAAGTGCATCAAATTGTGACACTTGTCACAATATTATTCGGTTGAAAGTAGGGAGGAATGTGACCATTTAGGGAAGAGAGCCAATAAGACCCTAGAAGATAAGGCTCATAAAGAGGGTGTAAGAGGCATTTATGAGGATGGGCTTGATTCAAATGCATTAAATGCAAGCATTGAAGAGGCATGGGGAGAGGCATGGGATTAAGGAATCTTCATTAATGAGGCATTAATGAGAGCCTTAAAGAAGCATGGGAAGGGTGTAAGAGGGTGGCTTGAGAAAGTGGACTTGGAGATAGTCAAGCTTGAGAAAGTTGACTCTCCCAAGTGG